>JAZHYW010048928.1:0-16071 GCA_037355805.1 Ixodes ricinus | reverse complement strand
ATTCATCTAACACAGTGGTTGTCAACCAATTATGCTTCGTGGACCTTTTTTGCTTCGGCGGAGATGATGGAGGACCCCGTTCTTGGTGAGGGAAGGAAAAGGTGTAGGTTAATTATGATAGTGATTTCAATAAATGGATATAACTAAGGATAGTGTGAAGTAGACTTGTCTTATTGGGCATATTCACGAAAAAACTCACCCGGAAATGGAACGTTTCCCCTCAATCTCAGAAAATACAACTTTTATTGCCGTGCTTGACTAGTGACACAGGGCTTCGCGGACCCTCGTTTGAGGAACCACTGATCTAACACCATGTCGTGTGACCACAGCCTGGGGAGGGCTTATGGGGCTTCTGCCTCTTCCCCCCCCCTCCGAAATCCAAGGACCCTATAATATACACATAGCATTATGCACCCCATCCCTCTCTCCGCACCCCAAGGACATCCCAGTCACCTCAGCCCCCCCCCCCCCCCCCCTTGAAGGAATTCCTGGCTCGCCACTGCACCATGTGTCTAAATAAAATAGAAAATACCAGAAATACAAACAAGCAACTCTTATTTTCAGTTGTGTAATTATTTCATGCGCTATAGGCTCATTGGAATTAAAGCTGATGGTACAGATTTTGTTAGCAATAAAGAAACTGAGATCCCCAAGAGAAATCATGGATGCCTGACCTGGTTTCCTTCGTAGAAATTATATCTGTGTCCAGTGGATATTGTATTCAGCTTTTATAACAGGAGGGGGCGCAAAAATATTATCAAAATGTATTATGTTTTAAGCATGGTTGAAAAAACTCGAGACTGTGGGTAAACGACACAACACTAAAAAGTTTAGAGACTTTTAATGTTTTGTCGTTTCCGCAGTCTCGGTTTCAACCATGCGCAATGTACACCAGCTCGTTTGCGCCCTTACATTTTGTTATGTTTTAAGGTTTATTATTTAGTACGCTATGGGTCTTTCTGACGCATGTCCGAAAATGTACATATATATCCTTCCTTAATTCGTAATATTCAAATTCTCGTTTTGTTGTAAAAAGATTTAAATTCAAAACAACAACGTACCGCTATATATTTTTATGTGTCTGAAGATGAGCAATCATAATGTACATATATGAAATAAATGAAATATTGAGAACGTAATTCAGTAGGATCATGTACGGGAATTGGCAAAACTTTAAAACAGCTTTACAAAAAATAATAGCAAAACCTGTTAAGCCTGTTCAGCCTCAAAACTCATGATCACGCCATTATTAGGAGTGTTTAACACGCACACCGCTGTTTCTGAATAAAAAAGAGTTTGGCAACTCTTGGAACCGGTACTGATTGACAGTTGGTTTTGCAACTTTTGTGCTTGCATGATTCATGTGATGTACCACCCATCTGAGCCCTAATCCTAAGTTAATGTCGCTCGAGAATAAAACAACATCAAAATATATTATGTATATTGTTAATCAACATTGGCTATACATTTGTTAAAAGCTAAGGTAAACCTTCACACATGACGCTATTTGAGATGAGCTATATTTCCGCTTTAGATATCTTCGCGCTTTATCTTAACGTTTTGCTGAACGCAATCGTGTACACTCACATAGTCAATTTTTATCTCGCAAGTTATGTGTAAAACAATCATTGCCACATAAGCGACGTGTCCTCTCGCAAGTCTAAGTTAGGATCTTGAGCCGTCGAACGTGCTAAGCCAACTGTGCTGCTCACTAGAGCCCTGTACTCGCCCCTCGCATGCCCGCAACCCCGCGCACAACATGCATCCTCGTATTCATATGACTCAAAATTTTAATTTGACGAAAGCATAATCATTTGCAGGAATAAGAAGAGGCCGGGTGTAACAAATGAATAGAGAACAAAAACAGAAATTGTATCAGAGCTTTTTTTATTAGTACAAAGGGTGGTAAATAAAAATTAAACGATTTTAGTTAGCGATTCAACTTATGATTTACATCGGCGATTAAACTCAGACCAGCTTTAGTATGTTGATTTAACTCAAACCTTTTCCGCAAAAATCCTCGAAATAGTTTTTATTTATCGTTTATGTATCATTTACTGCATTCCATCTGCATTTATTTTGTAATTGAAGTCCAATAATCATCAAACAAAAATAACATTTATACCAAGATGAATATGAAAAAAAAAACAGTGCAATTTCTGAGCTAACTATTGCATAACTTTGCGCTTCGTTCGCCAGTAACGTATAACGTCCTATTTCAAGCAAATCAAAACTCGCAAGAAATAAACTAAATCTAGAAAAGTAATGTCTTATTGCAAGCATATCATAACGTAAAAGAAAAAAACTGGTAGAGCTTTTTAGCTAACTAAAACATCAATGCTGTTTTGTTCTGACATTGGCGCTTGCATCAATAAAGTTGTTCATAAACCGGTTTCGAAAGTACGCTCCATTGCACGTCCGCCATTCCCATAGGTGCATACTACTGAGCATGCAGTGCACGCGAGGGTGACGTCAGCGTTCGCGCAACTCGGCTCAGCTCGGATTGAAAACGAGTGCTGCGTCAGGATTCGGCGAGGACTCGAGTCCAAAACACGCTTGGTGCCCCAAAACGTGGCCACCGCCAATGTTACTTTATGGACTTTTGTAAAAGCGGCCTATTAAACTGTATACTTTCATGCTACAGTAATTCTTCCTCCGGATTTCTTATCGGCGATCGGGCGGATTGATCAATTAATCTGCCATGTTTAAAATACACCCAGTGGAGCAAGGGGTCCTATTTTCTAGCTTTAGCAGATTATATCGAAGATAATCTTATACCAATCAAATAGAACTGATTGAAAAAAGTTGATTAAAATGAAAAAATATGATTCGGGTAGTACAAATTTGAGTTAAATCAAATGAATGTAAGATGTATCTTTTTACATTGTGGCTTTCTTTGCTTCACTTTGATTAAGGGTAATGTGGTGTCACCATGTTGTGACACCATTACGGCGGTATGTGTACGCATTTTGTACACATCATGGCGCTCTTGCAAACATTCAGCCACAGTGGAATATCTCTGAGCAAGTTGGATAGTATAGAGCTACGGTATTTACGTTTTTGATCGAACTGGGAAAGCACTGAGAAAGCGAGGATCATGGGCGATCGTTGTAAGACTCTCCCTTTGCCAAGGCCCATAGAAATTGTTTTATTTGGAGCACATTTCAAACTTTTTAAGCATAAAGATAAAGTTCGCTTCACAACACGGCTTCATACGTGGTAGGTCTGTTGAGACTAAATTCGATGTCTTTTTTAAATTCCTTGTTTCGCTTACTGCTGTGTCAACGTGGACAGGTAGACCGTTGTGTATTTCTGGGCTCTCTGGGCATTCTGACCTGAGTAGTGACCATTCGTCTCCTTGCACACAGGCAAGAACCTGCCGGCGTGAGTGCCTCCCTTTGTTTCCTGTTTCTAGATCATTTGTTCCAATAGACACAATTTTGTTCGTGTTCTTGGACATCACTCTCGGCCTACATGTTCTTCTTCGGGTTGTGCCGCAAGAGCATTGTCATGGCCACGATCTTTTTCAGATGTTTTTATTAATGATTTGAGCCCACTTGTTCGCGAGTTCGGTCGTCTTGCCAATATGCAGATGATGTCAAGTTGTTGGGCAGATCGCTATATCCGCGGAAGACTGGGAACACTTATGGAGGGCGTTGAGGCGTGTGTGCAATCGGTGTCGTCAAAACATACTGCGCGCTCAATCCTTCTAAAACCGTTATTATGTCTTTGTCTAGAAAGGCTGCAGAAAAAAAAATGGAACTTTTGTTACCAGACTGTGGCCATGATCCTCATGCGAAGAGTCAGAGTGCACGCGTGATCTTGGTGTATACATAGAGCTCTTCGTTATACACCTTACTGTACATGTTGACAACCTTATAAATGGCTCTTTTTGCGTAAGCTGGTAGTAATTTCTAGAATCTTGCTTGTGCAGTTCTCCCCAACGACCTGTATGCTACGGTTGTATCTCGTTAAAAATCCCGGACCAAGTTGGAGTTTTTCCCCTGTAGTCTGGAAATTGTATTAGTTTTACGAGCCAAGAGATGATTGAGAAATGATCGAAAGCGTTTTTTTTCGAATTGTTTACGGTCGTTACATTGGTCAGGCCTGGCTTTTATTCTTATGCCGAGACTCTCCGGAACTGATGTAAATGCCCTACTTTGAGTTCCAGACGGCGTGAGCGCGATCAGTTTTCTAGTATGAATAGTACTCACGGACGAAATTGACGGCCCAGATCTCACCTCTGCTATTAATGTTCACGTTCCGAGTCGAGTCTTGCGGGTTTCTCCAACTTTCCGTGTGTAGTCAACACAGACGTTTCGTTTTCCATTTTCTGTAGTGCAAGCGGTTTATTCCTGCTGATGCCCGCTCTGTCGTTGAGAGACAGGTACGAAACCTTGCTGAATCTCGTTCCTCTCACGTCTACTTCCTTTTTCATCTTGTCCACGACGTCTAATCTGGCTTTGTCGCCATACATCTATGATACTCCATCGCGTGGACCGGTTGCGGCGTGGTACCGCGGTCCTCCGCGCACACGTTCCGACGTGCTCCTGATCGTTGACAACTCATGTTAATCACATCTGCATCCAAACGAGTCCCCGTGACCCGTATTCAACATTTCTACAATACCCTCAGGGGAGCAAATATTGACGCTGCTAACCCAAATTTCGTAGCTTTTAAGACTTTCTTGTAACTAACCTGCTAGTTTTCCCATTTGTTGCATCATTACTAAGCGCGTGCCAGCTGTCCATGTAGCACAGAAAATAAACAAATGAAAAGAAAAAAATGAAAAATGTCAGAAAAGAAAAGTGAACAATCAAAATATCTAAGAGTGGATTTAAAAAAGTCAACCCAATTTGCGGCCGAATGAAGCTGTATATGACAGGTTCTGTAACATATAGTATACTAAAGTATCGCGAGTCATTGCATTCGGAAACAACGAAAAAAAATACTTTTTTTTCTTTCGAACGCACAACAACGAGAGCTCGAGTTCGGGTTTACAAGCTCGTATTTTCGAAATGTTAGCGGCTGTAAACCCATCATCACTTAAAAATCACTTATGTGAAAGCGTATTCATCGTTGTGTTGAAACATATATTGCTCCCGTTAAGGGGGCTTCTACAATTGTTATGCTGTTAAATCTTAGTTACCAAACTCTGCTCCAAAGCGGGCATTTCATAACCTTCGTCTATATTAAATCTATCACGAGGACCTTTCCAGGTCACGTCGTACCTGTCGTAACAGCCACGATGCATAAGCCGACTCAATTAATTGTAATAACGTGTATTTTCATCTTTGTTTAAATACTAGTGAAGAACTCGCTGAACAACGTCAAGCTTATCGTGTTTTTTTTTAATAAGGTAATGAGCAGCTTGTATTTGCACGTCAGGCAGATAGTGTACTTGCTTGCAATAAAGTGCAGTGAAATTCCACGATGCTAAAGTGCCGTGCAGCGTGTATATGATCACGTGAGTAATCTGTTTCTTGCATCACCTCTGCATGCATAGGTTTTCCGTATACGTTATAACTTGAAGCGACCTATAATATTAAATGAATAGTGACTTCGATGTCCATTGTTTCACCGACACTATATATGTCCTCTACCCCAATACGTTTTGCAGATCAATTTTGCAATCCACTTTATTTGGCCAGTTTTATGATGCTTTTCAGATTATTCCAAACATTAAAGCAAGAATGAGATTTTCCGAAGTTTTAATGCTCTATTTATTTCCGCGTAACTTCATCGTGTTGATGTGTGTAGAAATGTCCCCTCGTTTCACCGGACATCCGATAACTCGCCTCGACCTTGCTCTGCATCACTTAACTGCTGATAATAGGCATGCCCATGATTTATATTTGATCGAGTAAAATTAATTAAGATTACAGCGGATAATATCTGACGTGTGGACAGTGAACGTCAGGTATAAAGCTTAGAGTTAGGGTGAGGTAAGTACCTTTTACTAACACATCACTTCGCTCAACACCCTCAGAGTGGTGTTTCTTATACACTCACAGTTATATTGTTCCAACATTTGTGTGTGTGTATCTGACAAGCCTTCACACGGCAAAGTGCCCCCCCCCCCCAAGCTCATTTTATATTTGTTTGGTGATTTCTATTGTATAAACGTATGTGCAGCGTGAGGTCGGACTGCCCATATAGCTAACAAACAAAACATATAGCTAGGTGACCTGCTTCTGTGCTGAAGAATCTGGCAAGTTCAATACGATCACGTGAAAGCGTCAAGTCACAAAGTTTGTGCATTCCAAAGCTGTGGTAGAAGGACTTCTGTCGCTTAGGTCAAGCTCAGTACACGTAAAGTGATTTTTCTTATCTCTTTCTTTTTCCTTTTTTTAAATCCTCTTTTTTATCTTCCACTTCGTGATGCTGAGATTGTATACACGCTATATATACTCTTAGCGTAAACAAGCGATATCCAATTGCTGCAGTTTTTCTCTTCTACTTGAAAGTATGCCGTTAAAATTACTAGTAGGATGGAGAGAGCTCATATGAGGCATTAACCTTAACGATAAAATGTGGTGCCCAACAATACTGTTTTGTAGAAGACTTCGAAAAAGCATCCATGTGGTGTTTGCGCTTACAGTGTCGCGCAGTGCGCACTTGTTATGCTTCTTTTGAAATGCTATCGTGTCTGAATTCCTTTCACCATAGACCCTTCCCGAAATTCAGCGCCATCTGGTGGCTCAAATGGCAGTTTAACTTTTACCGTACTGATGGCGGCAATGAATCTCTAGTTTGCACTATTGTATCGGGCACCGCCACTTTCGCAAGTCAACGGCAAACAAGAATGTTCGTTTAACGGTAACTTCTTTCTCAATCTCTCACAGTGTCAATGGCGAAAAAGATGCAACCAGTCAGAACGAAGCGACAACCCACATAGACGCCTCGATAAAGTTCTATACGTCAAGGGGCTTTGAAACCGATTGTGTGCTCTAAAAGATTGTCTTGACCCGAGTTAGAAATGAACGCTTACGCAGCTCTTGCATTCAATTCCTGCTTCGCATCATGCTAACGTCTCGAATGTATGTAGGCCTCGAACCATCAGCTCAGGAGCACCTTCAACGTCTTCCTTCATCAGCAAACAGAAGGCCGATATTAGTACGGCACATATGCCATTTTTCAGATGATGATAATAGTGATCAAAGTGGCCAGACTGAATTTCGGAAAGGGTCTATTACATGTCATAATAAACGAACCATGGCAAGAGGTCTAAGAAACGAAAAGCGACACCTTGACCATCAACGTGAACGCTTGCCGACTACATGTGAACCATACGTCCGTGAGCAGCCAATGGCTAGAAAGCGTGGAAACACAGATGCGCAGGGTCAAAGCGCAAGGTCACTGCGCACGCACTATGCTTCATTGTCTGAGCCGGTGATAACACGCGAATACAGAAAGGGGACGAACGCCGTCACGTCACGCTTTTGGCACCGCTTTTGATAGCCCCATCGATTCGCATCAGCTTCGTTTGGACTTATGGTGAAACTAAGTAATAATAACAATTGTGTTGTGGTTATTTTTATACAGCCGAAAGTTAGTCAGCCTCAGTGGGCGTGTGATGTCTGCAGCTGGACAGGAGAAATTTATCGAGTGCCGTACCACTGCCATTCTGGGGTCCTTGACGTGCATCGCGCAATGATGATACACTATCCGCAATCCAGTATACGATGCTCATCCAGATCATTATAAGACCAAATTAGCGAGCATGCCGCTCAAGACGCCCACCTGTCACGTCTCCAGGCCTCTGGTAGAATCCTGCAGACCGGGCTAGCCAGTCCAGGGACACGTGAGGCTTGATGCCGTGCTCAGACAACGTCGGATGGAACGCGCTGCCAGGTAGCAGGCCGGGCAAGACACCCGGCAAGGCGCCGGCGGGGAGCCCGTACAGCGGATGTCCTCCGGCGGTGGCAAACACCGCAGCGGGGTAGCCGGGAAACGCTCCCAAGAGCCTACCAGCCTGAGAGGCCACCACAGCCGCCACAGACACCGGGGGCGGAGGACTGCAGCCGGGTTCTCCTTCGGAACAGCTTCCTGGAGACTTGGATGCCGGCGTCGCGCTGTCTCGGGCCAGGAGGGCCTCGATGCAGAAGGACTTGACCGTTGGAGACGCCGACATGTCCGCCATGGTCGTCTGCGAACGCGGCGGACCGGTCACGTCGTGACGGACGACGCGACGGGCTCGCTACTTCTACGTCGGCGTCGTCGATAGTAACCGCGGTTCCGTCGGTTTCTCGTACTCGGCCCGATTCTTCGGTTCCGTTTTCGAGCGGATCGGCGGAGGAGAGCGCGAGGTGCGGAGGGAGGACAGCGGCGAAAGTTGGAGAGAGGGAGGGCGGTGCTAGGCCTAACTGCTAGGCCTAATGCATTGCGGATGGTCGCGGTGGTGGGGGCGGCTTGAAACGGGACAGCACGCCGATCGAAGCGGCGGTGGGGTCCTCTGGAAGAGGCGGAGCGCAGCGGCGCGGTTGCGGCCTCGGGGAATCGGAATGACTGACGTCAGCGGTATCGTCGCAGGTCTGGGGCCGCCCACGGCTCGATTTTCCCGGGATGACTGCACGCGGGCGTCGGGCTCGATGGGCTCTCTGCCACACGGTTTGAGCGCGGCGACGGCGCGCAGCTATGGCGTCGTCGGCTTTCCTTTGTTTCGCTAATTGGGTTGTGTCGGGGAGGTTAAATTGCTCTTGCATCGGTGTGCGACGGGCTGATAATCTTGCGCTTCTACTTTTATTTGATGAGGCAGAGTATGAGATAAAATAGCAGGAAAGACGAAAGAGAGTTGGCGCCAAAAAAGTGGCCCGAACTGCATATACTTTCTCGGAAAAGTATAGGTCACGTCGGTGTTGAAATTATGTTCTTAAAATTCCAAGCAACGTGGCCGCCGCTTCCTCGTATAACAAGATGACAGTTTGGACTAGTTGGACCATGACTGAATGTAACATTCAAGGAAAACAAATTAAGATAAGGGTGGACAGTATAGGTATGTAAATAACCAATACGACGAAGGGAGCCTGTGCGAAGTTGACGCTGCAATTTCTCCTTCGTTCGGCCAGTTCTAAAATTACATTACATAACCCAGTAAAATACTCTCGGCATTTCTTAATACTATTAGAATCAAACGTCATCTAATGTTAATGCCATCGATGAAATTTCCAGTATACATTTCAGGCATTCATTTCCATTAAAATCTAGTCAATGGTCAAATCTAGTCAGTTGGTCCCCTTCTCTTCTCTTGGTGTCATCCTTCGAATTTCCTCAGTCTCGGGTTGCGTCAAAATGTTCAGTATACACCAGCTCACTTGCGCCCTTACGTCCTGTTCAGTGGTGATGCATGTAGTCATGAATGTGCGGCAACTAAAGCACTCAAAGTTATCTATCGGTCTATAGCCATTCATATATACATGAATATATATACATCTAAAAATAGTATGGAACGAACGAAATATATACCAATATATGTTATTATTGTTTTCTTTTGGCAGCCTTCTTTATTATAGTAAAGTGTGTTTTTACCTCTTGACGCAAAGGAACCCCAAATTGGTTTAGGTACCTTCATTAGAGGGCGTAGAACGCGTAAGAAGCAAAACCTGTCAAACTTTCTTTGAAAAGTTTATTGGCTACACACATACCTGTGACTATCTGTTAACAGCAATTTTTTTTTCTGAAACAACGAGAATTTGATCTGAATATGACTCAGCAAGTCAGGTTTGCCACGAACTAACGAATGCATTGTTTCACCACAATAACTCCTTATTAGGTAATTGCTTCCAGGGTTCTCTCTCTGCGTTAACAGCTTTTTGCATTTAATAAGGAAAAGGGCAAAAAGTAGCATATCAGTGTAGGGGATATTATTTCTGAAATGAGGTGGCGACGGCGGCGAGGAGAGGGAGGGAAGGGTCAGAGGGTAAAGAGGGGGGGGGGGGAGTGCGGCAGTTTCGAAAATGATGTCCGATTCTCCTGAGAGCATTTAGCATGAAGGATTTCAACATTCAACTGTCTAGTACATCACTAGGTTCCATTTATCGCCAAACCAAATACGTATAATATTAATGAAACGGTCTTGTCTAGATGCTATTAGTTTTTATATTGGTCTATGTATTAATTTATCGAGACATCGTACGCAAACTTTGAAACAAACAAATAATTCATGTAAACAAAGAGCTGTGAAATCGTGCATGAGGTAAAGAAAGTTGATACGATCCAGTTGGAACTCTTTACGCATCTTCATTTAACTTAAACTTATACCAAGACAACACTTCATATGCGTTGTCTCAGATAAGTCTTCCTCTTGGGGAAAAGCAAATCGCTTTGTTCCAGCTAACTTGGTGCAATGTAATGTCAGCATCAAAAAAAGAACATCTTAAAAAATTGTTTTTCTTCACTTCGAAAGGAATTCTTCTGGTTCCTCTCAAGGTTGTCTCACTGGCGGGTTCCTTAACAAGAAAACAAATCTTTACAATCAACCTTTTTTTTTTTATTCTTCCGATTTCTGAGAAAACGCATTTATTAGACGGAAGATCAAAAAAAAATATTATTGAAATGGGAGGAAGGCGCTTTCTGGCACGAAACAACAACAACAACAACAAATGTTCGAAGATATTGTAATAAGGCAGGCGAGGTGGTTAAAGTTAAATATTTTAAAACCCAAGACGGAGGCTACAAGAAGGGTACAAACACAATACATCTCAAACACAGCTAGTAAATTTTATTCAGGGCACTTCTTTTATAGCCGTCATCTCCACACCGCTCTCCACTTGCACACGGCCCAATGGTTCGTGTGCGTATATATACTGAGGGCGTGGTCTTTTGTTTCCTCTGAACCTTACACTCTAAACAAAGCCCGTGCGTCTACTTTCCTGCACAACACTCGGAGAGCCAATCACCGCAACTTACGGAGGCAGCTCAGCGAATGACGATGCCGAAACATATGTTTAGACTAAAAAAATGCAGTCTGAGTTGTGAAATTAAGCAGTGCAAAACGTCACGCTTGCATTGCTCAATGTCACAATTCGGACTGCATTTTTTGGTCGAAACACATGTTTCCATGTTTCAGCATCGTCATTCGCTGAGCTGCCTCCGTAGGTTGCGGTGATTGGCTCTCTGAGTGTTGTGCGGGAAAGTAGATGCCCGGGCTTTTTTTAGACTGTATGACCATCTTTGGCAGTCGTGTGTAAACTGTAGCGAACCGCTGGGCCGTGTGCAAGTGGAGCCCGGGTGGGTATAAAAGAAGTGTCCTGAATAAAATGTAGTAGCTGAGTTTGAGACGTCTTGTGTGTGTCCCCTCTTTGTAGCCTCCGTCTTATCTTTTAGAAATGTTTAACAAATTTTGGAAGTTACACACAACAGTTACGAACGCAATAGGCGAAGGAAGTACAGAAATTAGGCTGGAATGGGTAAAAACAGGCATATCGTGTAATTGAATGCACATAGCATACCTAAATAAAAAAAAAAAAAAGCTGACATCACCGTTCTTTGCGCATAAATATATTTAGAATGCCCGTGGGTGTTTGAGATAGTAGGTTGTTAAGGAAGGCATTGTTTACAAATCATTTATCGGTCTCAGTAAAAATACCAAGACGGCCAACAACAATGTCACTGCCTGGCAAATCGATTTTGCTGTTATTACTTTTTTAAATAGTTGGTGACAATCCACTGTGTGCACTTGTCCATGAGCATTCATGTTTTATCGTGACTAAGGGTGCACTCTTTTAAAAATCCCTCGTAAGCAAAAACTAAGGGGAAACTTCTTTTTTGCGCTTTGACATGAGAACAGTACATACACAATATACCTATAAGTGTAACTTTTTTTTATTATAGCCCGCTTTATTCAATTATGTCGAAATTTTTGTACCTATATTATTTGATAGGGAAGTTACGTGACCACCGTTGCGATGATGACGACAGTTTCCGTTTTTTGTGTAGGTTTCTTCCACGATATCCTCCGCTTTAATGTACTCCATGTTAAAGAAAAACTCATACTTGCAGTTTCCTAGTGAAGCGGGTTTGCGGTTTTCTTTACATAAATACAGTGTAACAATGGCGTCCCATCTTCATAAAAACAATTTGCCTTAAAGAACGGAAAACGCAGTTGCGCACAACGATGTTATGAAACCTAGCAGTTATCAAGACACAAAAGTTTGGCTTTATTTTTTATTTTTCAAAATGATCCAAACATAAAACTAATCTTATAAACATAGAGATGGAGAGAAAGTCGTTCCACGTCCATCAGTTGCTGAAAACATACGGCCGCGTTACAAATACCATCACTTATCGGGACGACTAGATGCTATGGCGCGCCAAGAACGCGAACAATGGGAGGGGAAAAAATAACGAGAAGATATAGCGGTATCGACCGCCATTAGAGAGAAAGGGGGAGAACGATGGAGGACAAGGAGGAAAACGGTGACGTCACAGGAGGGTGGGTGGAGCTTCCGCCCTGAAGGGGCGTTTCTCGGTCGGCAAGGCTCCGCCCAATTGCAAGATGGCTCCGTCGGTGCGAAAGGATATATGAAAGATGGAAAGGAGAAAGAGTAAAAAGATAGAGAGGGAGAGAGAGGAAATGGGGGTTCTAGGCGCTCGTGGAAAACACAAAGGAAGGACTAAGATGATTGTTGCGGTTGGCGCGCTCTGAACACACAGATCGGCGCGCTAGCGAAAGGCGATTAGGAAGAAACGGGACGACTTATCGTCATCGCAAGACGTCGAGCAAACGCGACGCTTTCCGAAGAACGGCGAAGTCAGGCTAATCGACGGCAAAGGATGAATATGGTCATCAGCTCGTTATGAACGGGAATTAATCGTTCCCTCATCCATTGCGCGCTTCGGGATTAAACACCCAGTAGCGTTGTGCAATACAAGCAAACAAACAAAACAAACAAGATCTTTGCGTCTGATGCACACTACGCCGAAATGCGAGTGCATTTTCCTCTTCCATGAAGGTCCTATTCCTCGAATAAATTTAGACGAACTTGACTTTCTGACGTCACACCACTGCGGAGGCGCTGTCGTGGGCACTGCGCAGCGCAGACACTTTATCTCACGCGCACTGGTCTGCGCAGGCGCAATGCCCAGCTAGCTGGTGTGGACGACTCGGACTCGTTTGTAACCAGCCTGTTGCTGTAGAGACCAGGTATACATAACGTGAAACAAAAGCTATATTTCTAATCAGTATAGGCCGTGTGCGCGAGACCAGATTCGCTCGAGGTGAGCTATCTACGCATGCGCCGTGCCGAAAGCAGCGCCACCGCAGCGGATGACGTCAAAGCCGTGATGTTGATCATACATTGTCGCTCTCGAACCACGGGCGATGAGATAATTGGCAGACGACATCGACACGTAAACCCCCGCCTGATCGATGCAGTGTTTCTCGTTTGTTCGCGAAGCATATTCGCGACTCCAGCGAACTACAGGGCGCGCTGGTCAGGCAAAATGGCGGACGGAAGGAGGTCCTTTTCGTCGTTCAGCACGCGGACCACCACATATTTCTTGCACCGCAGCGTAAAATCGGTGTTATACTGCAAAACCCTTAATATTCGCGAGCCCTAACTTTCGCGAATTTCGCGAATTGAAAAATTCGCAAAATTTAAGGGCACGCGAAAATTTCGATCTTTAAGAATTTCAATGCAGGCATCTGGAATTCGCGAAATTTAGTGGCCGCGATTCTGTCCTTTGTGACCGATTCGCAAAAATAGGGCCGCGAAATTAAAGGGTTTACAGCATATGAAAGCGAGCAATTTTTCGAAGGTAAAAACCTTCTTCTTGTCAGTGCGTAGGAATGACACGACGGAAGCATGAAATAAATTACTGGAAGCAATTTTTGTTTTTATGCTGCCTACTAGAACCAAGTAGCGATGGCAGACGGAAGAGTCGAAACGACCCCTCTCCTGAGCTTCTCGGCGTTGCCGCTAGGCGTACGTCGATTTCGCTGGAGTCGCCAATATCGTTCTCTCACCCGGCTCTCAGTCGTAACGGAACGAGCTCACCTTGCTTCTCTGTCCCAGCCAAGCGCTGTTCTCTCTTTTTCCAACGTCCGATTGGCACGCCAAACACGTTCAACCTCAATGGCTGCCGCCACTGTTCAGCGATGTTCCAAAGCAGCTCTCTAGGCCGCCGCCATGTTGCTGGTCGCTGCAGTGCGGCTAAGTGCGACCACCGCGTCCTCCATCAGCTCAGAAATTTTCTGCACACTCTGGGACTTCGCGAAGACGCTCGCCAGCGCGGTTCCTCTACCTGCGTTTTTGCGGTTTTGCATCTCGGCGTTTCCTGGCCCCTCTTGAAAGTTTCCACTCGAATTGTTTATGGCGCGCGCTGTACCCTTTCTGTGTTAGCATTCCATTGATGAGAAATAAGGAAGTGAAAAGTACCTGCCATTCAAGCTTTTCTGCCCGACATGCGCGCGAAACAGAAGGAGGTGGCTGACGTCGAATTCGACCCTCCGGCTGCGATTTTGCGAACAATTGTTCTCCCCCTCCCGGAGATAAATCCGCGCAGAATCCTCGGTCATCTCCAGGAAATGAGTTCTCCCGGTTGGGGTGGAAACGGGTCAGTCGCCTGAATCGTTGCTGACTTGGTACAATGACCTTGAAGAAAGCGCTCTCCACTGGAAACGTGCCCCAAAGAGCAAGTCATCTTTGGATTCCGTCCGATCGCAAGATGTGACTGTCGTCGACTGTGACCGTGTTGTTTGAGATCTTTCTCAAATAAATTCTTTTCGGATAACGCTGCATTGTGTGGTACGTACAATATATTGTCCGAATGATAACACTTTCCTTTTTGGCGAATATGTGCTGCCACCTATGGGGCGATGGGCGAACCTGAGGCGCACTGGGTTGAGAGTATCGCTAGAGAAATACCAACGTGCACGTTAGGCTTCAGGTGCTACCGGTTCGTTTTCTTTGGTTCTTCGAGGGGTCGGACTTGTCAACTCTCCCGACTGCACGAATATCCAGGCTGCCCGCTCGCCGGGATGAAGCCATACCGCGACGGAAAGAAGGAGGCGCAGTTCCACAGCCCGGCGTAAAATCAGCACCGACAGCCGAAGGTTCGCGACTTCACACAAGTTCACCGGCACGATTGCGGTGCACGTCGTAATCTTCAGGCACGGCGTCGTCAGTACGATGACTCGTGTTCGCCTAGTACGCAGCATCAAAGCGCGAGTCTCGACTCTCGATGGGCTCCTTATTTTCTTCTTCTTCTTCCGAGGCGCGCCCGAAGGCGAGAAATGCAAGATGGCGGATGAGCCTTCGAACTTATACTCCGTTTCACGCGCTTCGGTCCGAGCGCACCGGGCGCCAGGAGCCATCCCAGGCAATCCAGCGTTGAGAAACCGTGGATGTGACCCTGAGCTCCCTGTGCCGCTCTGCCCCACCGGCAGGTCACGCGATTTTCTCCTGGCGCTCGATCGGCTGGGATAGCTCGCGCAGCGACCACCGCGCTCGGACTGAAGGTTGGAACCGGCATAGATACTCTCGAACCCAGGCGCATCAAGTACTCCGCGCATGCGCACCGCGTATTTCTACAAAAGGATCCTGTCCGTGTCCTGTCCTCCGGTAAACACGTTATTTGTGAGCGTGAAAAATGCACGCCTTTCCCGGCTCTCTTTCTGTCGTAATGTTACTTTTGACAGCTAAGCGCTTTGTCGTTTGTCATGCGGCGAATCGCGCGGAGCCAGTCAAAACTTATCGTCAAAAACTACAACAAAAGCTAGAACTATATACATTCAAGTCGCATTCGTTCTGTCGCGTGCGTACCCAACAAAAATAGATTATAGGTTTTTTATTGCTTTTTTTTTTTCTTCTTTCAAATGTGGTACAACGCTTTCTCGATGGCCTCGCGAAAATACGTGCACCATGAAACACAAAATACAGCGGAAAGGGCGAGAATTGCGCCGCTCAGCATTGTCTGAAACTGCGCCTACGCAGGCTGCGCCTCTCGAAACTCACAGTCCTTCTCGGTTAGGGTTAGCAGGGACGCCGGTGAGACCAGCCTCAAACCCAGTGATCAGTTCGACAGAAAGCGGTTTGCCGCCCCTGTAAGTCAGTGTTTCTTGGAAAGGTG
>JAZHYW010048927.1:0-11794 GCA_037355805.1 Ixodes ricinus | reverse complement strand
CCTTGTCAGGCAAAACTTCTCTGTAACTTTACCATTAATCTCACAACATGTGTGTCTGAATAAAAAAAAACTGACAAGAAATACAGATAAACAACTCTTATCTTCAATTTTATAATTCTTTCATGCGCGAGCGCTCATTGGAATTAATTCTGGTAATATAGATTTTGTTCGCAATAAAGAAACGCAGGTCCACAAGAGAAATCATGTGTGCCTCACCTGGTTTCCTTCGTAGAAATTATATATGTGTGCAGTGATATATAGTGCATTCAGCTTTTTTATAACAAGAGGGCTCGCAAAAATATTCTCAAGGTGTATTATGTTTTAAGGTTTATTATATAGTACGCTGGGTCTTTTTCACGCATAAACAAACATGATACATAGGTGTCATTCTTGAATGCGTTATAATAAATTTTTCGTTTTGTTGTACATTTTTTTTTAAATTTAAAACAACAAACGTACCTCTATATTATGTTTATCTGTCTGAAGATAGAGCAATCAAAATATGCATATATAATTAAATGAAACACCGATTTTAACTTAATTAATTATTATCGTGTGCGCGGGAATTGGAGAAAACTTTAAATCAGCTTTACAAAAAAGAATAGCAAAAACCTTTTAAGCCCGTTTAGTTCAAAACTATTATCACGCCATTATTAAGGAGGCGTTTTACGCACACACTGCTTTTCTGAATAAAAAAAAAAAGTTTGGCAACTATTGGAACCGGTACTGATTGCCAGTTGGCTTTGCGACTTCTCTGCTTGGTTCATGTGATGTACCACCCATCTGAGCCCTAAACCAAAGTTTGTGTCGCTAGAAAATAACATAAAATTAAACATATTATTAATATTTTGTTAATAGCAGTGGCTATACGTTCGTTCAAAAAAAGCTAAGGTAAACCTTCACACATGACACTATTTGAGATAAGCCATATTTCAGCTTTAGATAACTTCGCGCGTTATCTTAACGTTTGCTAAACGCAATCGTGTACAGTCACATAGTCAATTTTGATCTCGCAAGGTATGTGCAAAACAATCATTGCCACATGAAGGACGGCGTGTTCCTCACGCAAGTCTAAAGTTAGGATCTTGAGCCGTCGAACATGCTAAGCAAACTGCGTTGCTCTCTAAAGCCCTGCACTAGCTCCCTCGCATGCCGCAACTCCGCGCAGAACATGAATCCTCGTATTCATATGAATCAAAAATTTAATTTGACGAAAGCATAATCATTTGCAGGCATAAGAAGAGAGCCGGGTGTAACAAGATGAAGAGGACAAAAACAAAATTGTATCGGAGCTTTTTTTATTGCAAACGGGTGGTAAATAAAAGCCTAAACGATTTAAGTTGTGGTTCAACTTATGATTTACATCGCGATTAAACTCAGACCAGCTTTACTATGTTGATTTAACTCAAACCTTTTCCGCAGAAATCCGCAAAATAGTTTTTATTTATCGTTTATGTATCATTTCATGCATTCCATGTGCATTTTTGTACTGAAGTCCAATAATCATCAAGCAAAATAACATTTATACCAAGGTGAATATGAAAAAACAAACAAAAAAGCAGTGCACTTCTGAGCTAACTTTTTACCTTGCACTTCGTTCGCCAGTAACGTATAACGTCCTATTGCAAGCAAATCAAACCTCGCAAGAAATAAACTAAATCTAGAAAAGTAATATCTTATTGCAAGCATATCATAACGTAAAAGGAAGAAAAAAACAGGTAGAGCTTTTTAGCTAACTAAAACATCAAGCTGTTTTGTTTTAACATTGCGGGGCTTGCATCAATAAAAAGTTGTTCATAAACCCTTTTCAAAAGTGCGCGCCATTGCACGACGGCCATTGCCAGAGTGCATACTCTGAGCATGCGGTGGACGCGAGTGTGACGTCAGAGTTCGGCGAGGCCTACTCGGGTCCAATCACACGCTTGGTGCCCCAAAAAAATGGCCACCGCCAATGTTACTTTATGGACTTTTTAAAAGGGCCTATTAAACTGCATACTTTCATGCTACAGTAATTCTTCCCTCCGGATTTCTTATCGGCGATCGGGCGGATTGATCAATTAATCTGCCATGTTTAAAGTACACCTAGTGATAAAGAGTCACTATTTTTCTTGCAACCTGTAATTGAAATCGAATTAATCGAATATAAATCAAATGAATCTGATGGAAAAAAGGTGATTTAAACCAAATAAATATGATTCAGATCGCACAATTATGAGCTAAATCAAATAAATATAATTTAACTTTTTTACATTGTTCTTTTTGTTTACTTTGATTAAGGGTAATGTGTCACCATGTTGTGACCCATTAACGCACATGTGTACGCATTTAGTACACATCAATTACTCTTTTGAACATTCAGCTACAGTGGAATATCTCGAGCAAATTAAGATAGTATAGAAGATGGTATTGACGTTTTTCGATCAAAGTGGAAAAGCACTGAAAAAGCGGGGATCATGTCGAAGAGAAAGGGAACTTTGCTCGAAATTTCGAAAATAAATAGTAGAAAAAAAAGGATCCAATTTGCGGCCGAATAAAGCTGTATATGACGTCCCGTGTAGGTGAGATTCTGTAACATATTGTTTACTAAGGTATCGCAAATCATTGCATTCGGAAACAACGAAAAAAAAAACTTTATTTTTTTCAAACGCACAGCAACGAGAGCGCCAGTTCGTGTTTACAATCTCGTATTTTCGAAAGGTTAGCGGCTGTAAACCCACCATCACTTAAAAATCACTTATGTGAGAGGTATTCATCGTTGTGTTGAAATACATATTGCTCCCGTTAATGGGGGCCTCTACAATTGTTATGCTGTTAAATCTTAGTTACCAAACTCTGCTTCAAAGCCGGGCATTTCTTAACCTCCGTCTACTAAATCTATCACGAGGACTTTTCCAAGTCCGTCGTACCTGTCGTAACAACCACGATGCTTAAGACGACTCAATCAATTGTAATAAAGTGTATTTTCATTTTTGTTTAAATATTAGCGCAGAACTCGCTGAACAACGTCAAGCTTATCGTGTTTTTTTTAAATAAAGTAATGAGCAGCTTGTATTTGCACGTCAGGCACATAGTGTACTTGCTTGCAATCAAGTGCAGTGAAATTCCACGATGCTAAAGTGCCGTGCAGGCTGCAGCGTATATGATCACGTGAGTGATCTGTTTCCTGCATCACCTCTGCATGCATAGGTTTTCCGTATACGTTATAACTTGAAGCGACCTATATAATATTAAAGGAATAGCGACATCGATGTCCATTGTTTCACCGACCCTATCTATGTCCTCTCCCCCAATACGTTTTGCAGATCAATTTTGCAATCCACTTTATTTGGCCAGTTTTATGATGCTTTTAAGATTATTCCAAACATTAATACAAGAATGAGATTTTCCGAAGTTCTAATGCTCTATTTATTTCCGCGTAACTTCATCTTGTTTGATGTGCGTAGAAATGGCACCCTCGTTCCACCGGACATGCGATAACTCGCCTCGACCTTGCTGTGCATCACTTAACTGCTGATAATAGGCATGCCCATGATTTATTATTTAATCGAGTAAAATTAATTAAGATTATTGCGGATAATATCTGACGTGTGGACAGTGAACGTCAGGTAGTAAAGCTTAGAGTTAGGGTGAGGTAAGTACCTTTTACTAACACATCCCTTCGCTCAACACCCTCAGAGTGGTGTTTCTTATACACTCACAGTTATATTGTTCCAACATTTGTGTGTGTGTATCTGACAAGCCTTCACACGGCAAAGTGCCCCCCGCCCCCCAAGCTCATTTTATATTTGTTTGGTGATTTCTATTGTATAAACGCATGTGCAGCGTGAGGTCGGACTGCCCATATAGCTAACAGACAAAGCATATAGCTGGTGACCTGCTTCTGTGCTGAAGAATCTGGCAAGTTCAATACGATCACGTGAAAGCGTCAAGTTACAAAGTTTGTGCATTCCAAAGCCGCGGTAGAAGGACTTCTGTCGCTTAGGTCAAGCTTAGTACACGTAAAGTGATTTTTCTTATCTCTTTCTTTTTCCTCTTTTTAAATCCTCTTTTTTATCTTCCACTTCGTGATGCTGAGATTGTATACACGCTATATATACTCTGAGCGTAAACAAGCGATATCCAATTGCTGCAGTTTTTCTCTTCTACTTGAAAGTATGCCGTTAAAATTACCAGTAGGATGGAGAGAGCTCATATGAGGCATTAACCTTAACGATAAAATGTGGTGCCCAACAATACTGTTTTGTAGAAGACTTCGAAAAAGCATCCATGTGGTGTTTGCGCTTACAGTGTTGCGCAGTGCGCACTTGTTATGCTTCTTTTGAGATGCTATTCGTGCTGTGAATTCCTTTCACCATAGACCCTTCCCGAAATTCAGCGCCATCTGGTGGCTCAAATGGCAGTTTAACTTTTACCGTACTGATGGCGGCAATGAATCTCTAGTTTGCACTATTGTATCGGGCACCGACACTTTCGCAAGTCAACGGCAAACAAGATTGTTCGTTTAACGGTAACTTCTTTCTCAATCTCTTACAGTGTCAATGGCGAAAAAGATGCAACCAGTCAGAACGAAGCGACAACCCACATAGACGCCTCGATAAAGTTCTATACGTCAAGGGGCTTTGAAACCGATTGTGTGCTCTAAAAGATTGTCTTGACCCGAGTTAGAAATGAACGCTGAACGCTTACGCAGCTCTTGCATTCAATTCCTGCTTCGCATCATGCTAACGTCTCGAATGTATGTAGGCCTCGAACCATCAGCTCAGGAGCACCTTCAACGTCTTCCTTCATCAGCAAACAGAAGGCCGATATTAGTACGGCACATATGCCATTTTTACATGATGATAATAGTGATCAAAGTGGCCAGACTGAATTTCGGAAAGGGTCTATTACATGTCATATAATAAACGAACCATGGCAAGATGTCTAAGAAACGAAAAGCGACACCTTGACCATCAACGTGAACGCTTGCCGACTACATGTGAACCATACGTCCGTGAGCAGCCAATGGCTGGAAAGCGTGGAAACACAGATGCGCAGGGTCAAAGCGCAAGGTCACTGCGCACGCACTATGCTTCATTGTCTGAGCCGGTGATAACACGCGAATACAGAAAGGAGACGAATCGCCGTCACGTCGCGCTTTTGGCACCGCTCTTGATTAGCCCCATCGATTCGCATCAGCTTCGTTTGGACTTATGGTGAAACTAAGTAATAATAACAGTTGTGTTGTGGGTATTTTTATACAGCCGAAAGTTAGTCAGCCTCAGTGGGCGTTTGATGTCTGCAGCTGTAGATGAGAAATTTATCGAGTGCCTTACCACTGCCATTCTGGGGTCCTTGACGTCCATCGCGCAATGATGATACACTATCCGCAAGCCAGTATACGATGCTCATCCAGATCATTATAAGACCAAATTAGCGAGCATGCCGCTCAAGACGCCCACCTGTCACGTCTCCAGGCCTCTGGTAGAATCCTGCAGACCGGGCTAGCCAGTCCAGGGACACGTGAGGCTTGATGCCGTGCTCAGACAACGTCGGATGGAACGCGCTGCCAGGTAGCAGGCCGGGCAAGACACCCGGCAAGGCGCCGGCGGGGAGCCCGTACAGCGGATGTCCTCCGGCGGTGGCAAACACCGCAGCGGGGTAGCCGGGAAACGCTCCCAAGAGCCTACCAGCCTGAGAGGCCACCACAGCCGCCACAGACACCGGGGGCGGAGGACTGCAGCCGGGTTCTCCTTCGGAACAGCTTCCTGGAGACTTGGATGCCGGCGTCGCGCTGTCTCGGGCCAGGAGGGCCTCGATGCAGAAGGACTTGACCGTTGGAGACGCCGACATGTCCGCCATGGTCGTCTGCGAACGCGGCGGACCGGTCACGTCGTGACGGACGACGCGACGGGCTCGCTACTTCTACGTCGGCGTCGTCGATAGTAACCGCGGTTCCGTCGGTTTCTCGTACTCGGCCCGATTCTTCGGTTCCGTTTTCGAGCGGATCGGCGGAGGAGAGCGCGAGGTGCGGAGGGAGGACAGCGGCGAAAGTTGGGGAGAGGGAGGGCGGTGCTAGGCCTAACTGCTAGGCCTAATGCATTGCGGATGGTCGCGGTGGTGGGGGCGGCTTGAAACGGGACAGCACGTCGATCGAAGCGGCGGTGGGGTCCTCTGGAAGAGGCGGAGCGCAGCGGCGCGGTTGCGGCCTCGGGGAATCGGAATGACTGACGTCAGCGGTATCGTCGCAGGTCTGGGGCCGCCCACGGCTCGATTTTCCCGGGATGACTGCACGCGGGCGTCGGGCTCGATGGGCTCTCTGCCACACGGTTTGAGCGCGGCGACGGCGCGCAGCTATGGCGTCGTCGGCTTTCCTTTGTTTCGCTAATTGGGTTGTGTCGGGGAGGTTAAATTGCTCTTGCATCGGTGTGCGACGGGCTGATAATCTTGCGCTTCTACTTTTATTTGATGAGGCAGAGTATGAGATAAAATAGCAGGAAAGACGAAAGAGAGTTGGCGCCAAAAAAGTGGCCCGAACTGCATATACTTTCTCGGAAAAGTATAGGTCACGTCGGTGTTGAAATTATGTTCTTAAAATTCCAAGCAACGTGGCCGCCGCTTCCTCGTATAACAAGATGACAGTTTGGACTAGTTGGACCATGACTGAATGTAACATTCAAGGAAAACAAATTAAGATAAGGGTGGACAGTATAGGTATGTAAATAACCAATACGACGAAGGGAGCCTGTGCGAAGTTGACGCTGCAATTTCTCCTTCGTTCGGCCAGTTCTAAAATTACATTACATAACCCAGTAAAATACTCTCGGCATTTCTTAATACTATTAGAATCAAACGTCATCTAATGTTAATGCCATCGATGAAATTTCCAGTATACATTTCAGGCATTCATTTCCATTAAAATCTAGTCAGTGGTCAAAATCTAGTCAGTTGGTCCCCTTCTCTTCTCTTGGTGTCATCCTTCGAATTTCCTCAGTCTCGGGTTGCGTCAAAATGTTCAGTATACACCAGCTCACTTGCGCCCTTACGTCCTGTTCAGTGGTGATGCATGTAGTCATGAATGTGCGGCAACTAAAGCACTCAAAGTTATCTATCGGTATGCCATTCATATATACATGAATATATATACATCTAAAAATAGTATGGAACGAACGAAATATATACCAATATATGTTATTATTGTTTTCTTTTGGCAGCCTTCTTTATTATAGTAAAGTGTGTTTTTACCTCTTGACGCAAAGGAACCCCAAATTGGTTTAGGTACCTTCATTAAGGGGCGTAGAACGCGTAAGAAGCAAAACCTGTCAAACTTTCTTTGAAAAGTTTATTGGCTACACACATACCTGTGACTATCTGTTAACAGCAATTTTTTTTTCTGAAACAACGAGAATTTGATTTGAATATGACTCAGCAAGTCAGGTTTGCCACGAACTAACGAATGCATTGTTTCACCACAATAACTCCTTATTAGGTAATTGCTTCCAGGGTTCTCTCCTGCGTTAACAGCTTTTTGCATTTAATAAGGAAAAGGGCAAAAGTAGCATATCAGTGTAGGGGATATTATTTATGAAATGAGGTGGCGACGGCGGCGAGGAGAGGGAGGGAAGGGTCAGAGGGTAAAGAGGGGGGGGGGGGGGAGTGCGGCAGTTTCGAAAATGATGTCCGATTCTCCTGAGAGCATTTAGCATGAAGGATTTCAACATTCAACTGTCTAGTAC
The DNA here is from genome assembly GCA_037355805.1 of Ixodes ricinus. Taxonomy (NCBI): domain Eukaryota; kingdom Metazoa; phylum Arthropoda; class Arachnida; order Ixodida; family Ixodidae; genus Ixodes; species Ixodes ricinus. The sequence goes on along the minus strand of JAZHYW010048927.1, from coordinate 4,079 downwards.
ATCACTAGGTTCCATTTATCGCCAAACCAAATACGTATAATATTAATGAAACGGTCTTGTCTAGATGCTATTAGTTTTTATATTGGTCTATGTATTAATTTATCGAGACATCGTACGCAAACTTTGAAACAAACAAATAATTCATGTAAACAAAGAGCTGTGAAATCGTGCATGAGGTAAAGAAAGTTGATACGATCCAGTTGGAACTCTTTACGCATCTTCATTTAACTTAAACTTATACCAAGACAACACTTCATATGCGTTGTCTCAGATAAGTCTTCCTCTTGGGGAAAAGCAAATCGCTTTGTTCCAGCCAACTTGGTGCAATGTAATGTCAGCATCAAAAAAAGAACATCTTAAAAAATTGTTTTTCTTCACCTTCGAAAGGAATTCTTCTGGTTCCTCTCAAGGTTGTCTCACTGGCGGGTTCCTTAACAAAAAAACAAATCTTTACAATCAACCTTTTTTTTTTTATTCTTCCGATTTCTGAGAAAACGCATTTATTAGACGGAAGATAAAAAAACATATTATTGAAATGGGAGGAAGGCGCTTTCTGGCACGAAACAACAACAACAACAACAAATGTTCGAAGATATTGTAATAAGGCTGGCGAGGTGGTTAAAGTTAAATATTTTTAAACCCAAGACGGAGGCTACAAGAAGGGTACAAACACAATACATCTCAAACACAGCTAGTAAATTTTATTCAGGGCACTTCTTTTATAGCCGTCATCTCCACACCGCTCTCCACTTGCACACGGCCCAATGGTTCGTGTGCGTATATATACTGAGGGCGTGGTCTTTTGTTTCCTCTGAACCTTACACTCTAAACAAAGCCCGTGCGTCTACTTTCCTGCACAACACTCGGAGAGCCAATCACCGCAACTTACGGAGGCAGCTCAGCGAATGACGATGCCGAAACATATGTTTAGACCAAAAAAATGCAGTCTGAGTTGTGAAATTAAGCAGTGCAAAACGTCACGCTTGCATTGCTCAATGTCACAATTCGGACTGCATTTTTTGGTCGAAACACATGTTTCCATGTTTCAGCATCGTCATTCGCTGAGCTGCCTCCGTAGGTTGCGGTGATTGGCTCTCTGAGTGTTGTGTGGGAAAGTAGATGTCCGAGCTTTTTTTAGACTGTATGACCATCTTTGGCAGTCGTGTGTAAACTGTAGCGAACCGCTGGGCCGTGTGCAAGTGGAGGCCCGGAGTGGGTATAAAAGAAGTGTCCTGAATAAAATGTAGTAGCTGAGTTTGAGACGTCTTGTGTGTGTCCCCTCTTTGTAGCCTCCGTCTTATCTTTTAGAAATGTTTAACAAATTTTGGAAGTTACACACAACAGTTACGAACGCAATAGGCGAAGGAAGTACAGAAATTAGGCTGGAATGGGTAAAAACAGGCATATCGTGTAATTGAATGCACATAGCATTCCTAAATAAAAAAAAAAAAAAGCTGACATCACCGTTTTTTGCGCATAAATATATTTAGAATGCCCGTGGGTGTTTGAGATAGTAGGTTGTTAAGGAAGGCATTGTTTACAAATCATTTATCGGTCTCAGTAAAAATACCAAGACGGCCAACAACAATGTCACTGCCTGGCAAATCGATTTTGCTGTTATTACTTTTTTAAATAGTTGGTGACAATCCACTGTGTGCACTTGTCCATGAGCATTCATGTTTTATCGTGACTAAGGGTGCACTCTTTTAAAAATCCCTCGTAAGCAAAAACTAAGGGAAAACTTCTTTTTGTGCGCTTTGACATGAGAACAGTACATACACAATATACCTATAAGTGTAACTTTTTTTTATTATAGCCCGCTTTATTCAGTTCTGTCGAAATTTTTGTACCTATATTATTTGATAGGGAAGTTACGTGACCACCGTTGCGATGATGACGACAGTTTCCGTTTTTTGTGTAGGTTTCTTCCACGATATCCTCCGCTTTAAAGTACTCCATGTTAAAAAAAAACTCATACTTGCAGTTTCCTAGTGAAGCGGGTTTGCGGTTTTCTTTGCATAAATACAGTGTAACAATGGCGTCCCATCTTCATAAAAACAATTTGCCTTAAAGAACGGAAAACGCAGTTGCGCACAACGATGTTATGAAACCTAGCAGTTATCAAGACACAAAAGTTTGGCTTTATTTTTTATTTTCAAAATGATCCAAACATAAAACTAATCTTATAAACATAGAGATGGAGAGAAAGTCGTTCCACGTCCATCAGTTGCTGAAAACATACGGCCGCGTTACAAATACCATCACTTATCGGGACGACTAGATGCTATGGCGCGCCAAGAACGCGAACAATGGGAGGGGAAAAAATAACGAGAAGATATAGCGTATCGACCGCCATTAGAGAGAAAGGGGGAGAACGATGGAGAACAAGGAGGAAAACGGTGACGTCACAGGAGGGTGGGCGGAGCCTCCGCCCTGAAGGGGCGTTTCTCGGTCGGCAAGGCTCCGCCCAATTGCAAGATGGCTCTGTCGGTGCGAAAGGATATATGAAAGATGGAAAGGGAGAAAGAGTAAAAAGATAGAGAGGGAGAGAGAGGAAATGGGGGTTCTAGGCGCTCGTGGAAAACACAAAGGAAGGACTAAGATGATTAGTTGCGGTTGGCGCGCTCTTGAACACACAGATCGGCGCGCTAGCGAAAGGCGATTAGGAAGAAACGGGACGACTTATCGTCATCGCAAGACGTCGAGCAAACGCGACGCTTTCCGAAGAACGGCGAAGTCAGGCTAATCGACGGCAAAGGATGAATATGGTCATCAGCTCGTTATGAACGGGAATTAACTCATTCCCTCATCCATTGCGCGCTTCAGGATTAAACACCCAATGGCGTTGTAGCAACACAGACACAAAAAAAACAAAATCGTTCGCAGCACTACGCCGAAATGCGAGTGCATTTCCTCTTCCATGAAGGTCCTATTCCCGAATAAATTTAGACGAACTTGACTTTCTGACGTCACACCACTGCGGAGGCGCTGTCGTGGGCACTGCGCAGCGCAGACACTTTATCTCACGCGCACTGGGTCTGCGCAGGCGCAATGCCCACAGCTGGTGTGGACGACCGGACTCGTTTGTAACCAGCCTGTTGCTGTAGAGACCAGGTATACATAACGTGAAACAAAAGCTATATTTCTAATCAGTATAGGCCGTGTGCGCGAGACCAGATTCGCTCGAGGTGAGCTATCTACGCATGCGCCGTGCCGAAAGCAGCGCCACCGCAGCGGATGACGTCAAAGCCGTGATGTTGATCATACATTGTCGCTCTCGAACCACGGGCGATGAGATAATTGGCAGACGACATCGACACGTAAACCCCCGCCGATCGATGCAGCAGTGTTTCTCGTTTGTTCGCGAAGCATATTCGCGACTCCAGCGAACTACAGGGGCGCGCTGGTCAGGCAAAATGGCGGACGGAAGGAGGTCCTTTTCGTCGTTCAGCACGCGGACCACCACATATTTCTTGCACCGCAGCGTAAAATCGGTGTTATACTGCAAAACCCTTAATATTCGCGAGCCCTAATCTTCGCGAATTTCGCGAATTGAAAAATTCGCAAAATTTAAGGGCACGCGAAAATTTCGATCTTTAAGAATTTCAATGCAGGCATCTGGAATTCGCGAAATTTAGTGGCCGCGATTCTGTCCTTTGTGACCGATTCGCAAAAATAGGGTCGCGAAATTAAAGGGTTTTCAGCATATGAAAGCAAAGCAATTTTTCGAAGGTAAAAACCTTCTTCTTGTCAGTGCGTAGGAATGACACGACGGAAGCATGAAATAAATTACTGGAAGCAATTTTTGTTTTTATGCTGCCTACTAGAACCAAGTAGCGATGGCAGACGGAAGAGTCGAAACGACCCCTCTCCTGAGCTTCTCGGCGTTGCCGCTAGGCGTACGTCGATTTCGCGGAGTCGCCAATATCGTTCTCTCACCCGGCTCTCAGTCGTAACGGAACGAGCTCACCTTGCTTCTCTGTCCCAGCCAAGCGCTGTTCTCTCTTTTTCCAACGTCCGATTGGCACGCCAAACACGTTCAACCTCAATGGCTGCCGCCACTGTTCAGCGATGTTCCC
>JAZHYW010048926.1:0-101182 GCA_037355805.1 Ixodes ricinus | reverse complement strand
ATCTATGGCTTTCTTCACCTTCTGACTTAGTATTAACCCTCCATTGACACGGATGCACCTCGTTACAGTGGCAAGGTTTTTTACCCCTGACCTCGACCTTTACTTACCTCTGCTAATTTCGAGAAAAGGTAATTATGCCACTTCGTAGTATGGAAATATTTTTTTGCTTCATGTATTCACTGCGCGAGTGTGACCCTCCTATGACTATACCAAATGGTTAATACGATAAAACATGAATTGAATTACCAATATTCAATTAAAAACAGTTCCTAAAGAAATTTTGTACCTGTTGTTTTAATTGAAGTTTACGCCACACAGAGTAACAACATTAATTGCAGCATACGTTTGATGCGTTACACACCTGACTGCTCGTCGCCATAAACACTACTTAACAACAAAAAGTGACCAAAGAAACACAAGGGAAGCCGCTGCATTATCAGTATTAACAATCAACGACGACCACTTCCGATACAGACCCGTAAATGTGACACCGAAGCCGCAAGCTTTCACGCGATAATAAAACGAACAACAATCATAGTGCTTTTTCAATATCAAATGACCGTTCTGTCAGCACCAATAATAATACCTGCAAAAGTGTTTTAGGTTTGATCTAGTTCAATACTGACATGCGTCCGGACCATGGTGTGACATATTTCTCATAATAAGCCAGAATCAAAAAGATATCACAAGAAACGCTTATGAGCATAATAAAAAAAAAGAAAGAAATAACACAAAGAGGCTATAAGCGATAAAGTATTCTCCGTTTTTTTAATCCATGTCCCAATATTAATCGAGCCGCGCCGACCAGCAAATAGCCTGGAGTGTCGACGAAAATGGCGGGGCGACAACGGTAAGAAGCCGCTTTGGCGCTTCCTTTCATTCTGATGCGATTTGCGGCCCCATACACCGTTGATTTCATCCCCATTATGATCCACTTCGCTGCCATTAAATGACATAGCCGCCTTTCTCCTGTCCAATTTCAAACATTTGGTGCCAGACTCACTGACAGAGGGAGCCGCTAACGGCTCTGGCAAACACAGATGTCGACATAAAACGAAAGAAACACACAAGAGGACGAAACAGACGACACAGGCTCCGGCTTTTGCCTCCTTACTCCCTTTCTCGCCTCTGCGAGGCGGCTTTCCCTCCCTCTCCGTCCCTTCTTTCCTACACGCTCTTCCTCACTTCCTTCTGTCTTATATCACCCCTCGCTCTTTCCTCGTTGTCCGCTCTCTCCTCGGATCTACAGAGAGTGGCGACATACCGTGGGGCGCATGGAGACTAAAACTGGTTCACGCATTCGCGTTTCACTGAGGCGTTGCCCGTAAGGGGACAAAGGCGGCTAAATACTTGTTTGGTGGTAGGTTGCGCCGGAGGCAGGTTTGGTCGCGTTATGACTGATGTGATTGCCCATGAATGGGCAAACACGTTAACACTGGTCTGTCCGGTAAGCAACGAAACACTGATTTGCGGTATGATCAGCGACCGAGGGTTTTGCGTCTTAGCGAGATCAACTATAAATTACCCACGAGTAGAGCGATTATAAAACGTTTACCATTATTTCTACGCAGGAACAATGATGGCAAAAACAGAACATAATGTGGAAATGTTCTATATTAACCTGATAGAGGGCGCGTTATCTGCCGCGTCACAACCGGTCATAACGCAGTCTGTCACAGTCAAACGCAACATGGGGAACCAGGTGCCCGTTCGACGTTTGCTCCAACCTGAATAAATTCAGTGAGAGCGGCGATGTGGTTGCCGCCATTTGCGCCGTACAGCACCAACGTTCTGCCAAATCCTGTACATCTCACCAAAATATGAAACATGCAAACAAACACCGCGTTATCACAATATCGAAACTAAAAGTTTAGGCCCGCTAATACTGCCGAAATCCGTACGGTAGGCTTGTGCACATTCTAGACCAGTGGCCCCAAACGGGGGTCCGCGGCCACTCAATCCGGGGCAAGACCTCAAACAAATTTTATTTGGGTAATGTTTTGGGTCAGTCCGGCTGTGACTAATTTGCAACCTGCTTCCGGAACTACGACAGCAATCCCGCACGAGATCATTCCTGGTCGCTTCCTTTCCTTCCCCACACCTTCCCGAACTACGTGTTCCCGGGCGTTCTGGCAGGACATTGCACGTATATCCTGACTCAAATGAAGTTATGTGCCACTCCTTTGTTTTATGTTTCACATGTAGCCATAAAAGGCACCTGTTTCATGCTCCAGATCTGTTAATCCTTTCATACCCCCCTCTTCTTCCCCCCCCTTGCTGGCGGCCTCATCACTGCCAGCGGTCCAATAGTCCCTGACATCCATGGCTGGGAACCACTGTTCTAGACATTTCAGGCTATCACTTTGAATAACGCGCCAAATGATTCGATATGTGTACGATACTACGAACCTGTAATAATTTCGTCATCACAGGTTCGGATAAAGTGCTCCGTTAGCTCGGCTTTCGGCGCGGTCCGTTGTACTGTGGAGGCGGCACCAATATGGGATGACGCGATTTTGGGATCTTTGCTTGTCATGGATCTTGCTTTTGCTGCAAGTCAATCTCAGCTCCTTGTAAAAAGAGCTCGCTCAGATCAAATGCGCAATTGCTTCATGTAATAAGTTGAACAAATATATATATATATATATATATATATATATATATATATATATATATATATAACTTAAATTTTTTTTTTGTTTGCATTGCATTTAAATGGAAATTCAGTACGTGATGGTATCTATTTGTGCTTTCTGGCATGACGCAAGCGACAGCCAAGCCCTACATTGCCGCCTTGATCGAAGTCATTCTCACGTATGTACTCGCTTGAAGGAGACGCCAAACGAAGCAACGTGCTTGTGCAAGTATAGTTGCTAAAGGTTAGTAACAAACTTCGCCAACCTGACAACGCGGCCCTGAAATGACTTTGAGCATACTTCAGCTTAAGACTTGCCACCATTCCAGACAGTAGGCGTAAGCCAACAGTACTGCCAGCGGCGAAGGACGATATTTTGCCACAGCGAGAGGATTTCAACAGCTATCATTAAACGTTGCTGCACCTGTACTGCAGATTAAATTATTCGCAGCCAGATCTCTCGTTTTGCATCAAGTATGACGTTTCAAACAAAACTCAAAATAGCTTCATCCGCAAAATCCAACTACCAAACCGAGTTTAGTTTCTTTCTTAATTGGATATTTATTGTCGCATTCTAGTTTTCTTCCGTCTCTAAAGTTCAACATATAAAGTGACTAATAATGTACATACTCGTTAGTGACTTTTTCCTTTTTTTTTTTCCAGGTTTTTGCTATTTTTCGAGTACAGCACTTCGCAATTTGGTGCGAAATCTGGTACAGGCGGCTAGCATATGAGCTAGCCATGTCGCAGTAAGCGGCGACCAGGCAGTACAGACTCCACCGTCGCGTGGCTACCGTGCGTGGGACATGGCGGAGAGATACTTCGCTCGGTTGGGTTAATACATGACACAATTGGAGACCTCCACTCCCGTTCCGACCCCTGCACTTGCACGCCTGCTAGACCGCGCAAAAATTCTGCACGCCACCGGTCGCTGTTTTCACCCGTGTAGCTGACATCTTCCAGCCATTATATACATATTCGTTAGCATGGCGTGATGTGTCAGCAATAGTAGCTTTCGGATATTTTTTCAGGTCGTGAAATTCGCGAAAAAATAGGATAATTAAACGTAGAAGGGTACGCGTTCGTTGACGGCGGCAGTAATCAATGCTTGACCATTTGCCAGGGCAATTGCCGGCAGGGAAGGTACCGAAAGCCACTTTCAACAATCTCAGCAATGGAACTCAAAGTTTCAGAGGTATGCTTCGTCTGTACAAATATATAAAATAAATATTTTATATTAGACTCGTCGTCTGACCCGTGCGAGAGAAATAGGGAGCACTATCATACCAACGGATTCTATAGAACCCTCGCCTTTCGCACCTCTCTTCTCGTGTACAATAATGCAAGAAGATTTTATTTTGATTGCTTAAAAACTTAGCCAGGCGTGATGTCGCCTCAACCACTGTAGTTATTGCCGCCTTCTGTCAATGTAAAACAATTAAAACCGTACACCAAAAATCCGCATAACAAAAAAACTGCTTGTATTATGGTGTTTTACTTTCACGAATTCCAGCTGGCCGGAGTTCGCAATTATTGAGCGAAACACGCCAGCATTTCTCCAACTCACCGATCAGAAACCAATCCTTGCCGCACCGCCAAAAACACCACCACCCCAACGCCGTCATGGCGCACGCGCGCGGCGCGGCACCGCCACACGGGCACGAGCTCAGGTGCAGGCGTTGCGGCGACGAGCGGCGCAACTTCAGACAAGCTTATGGGGACCGTAACGTTAAACGAGATTAGCCCAAAACCGATCCGGCGGTGGGTGGTGGGGAGAGAGACTAACCAATTAGTCCCCCCTGTAACCGCGAACAGCTACCGGAGGGATTCCCACCACCCAAAGCGTCATCTACGGAACGGGGACGTGGGTTCGTGTGAGGGGAAGCAAAACGGGGGCTTCAATGAATTGCGGTGTCAGTCCCCACTTTTTACCCTCTCATTCCCCTAATTCATGAGGGCTGGCCTGCCACTGCCACTAGGTGGCGCTTGAACCTGTCCTGTTTCATTTTCTCCCTCTACTCTTTCGTGTTATTTCTCTATTTGATGGCTATGCGACCCCGCAGTAGGCGACAAATTTTCCCGACCCCCTGCCCGGTCGCTCCGGCATCCACCGGAAAGTGGCTCAGCATCTACCCTTAAAATTTTGTGTAGGCGATAGATATTGCAACTGTCCTACATATTCAAAGAAAGGTAGGGGCAGGCAGCGGGGGAAAGGGGGGGGTCCTGATTGCCGATGCCGTTATGCGCTCTCTTTATGCCTGTCAACGCGGGGGAACGAGATGGCTTCAACCCTCAGCAGTATGCCAGTGCGACAGATCGGGTCTTTGCTGCAGCGCTTCGGCGGGAGTGCTTGTGAGGCTTTATGGATCGCTTGTTTGTTTGTTTGCTTTCGTAGGTGCAATGGAATCGCGGAGATCTTCGTTTTTAATGTTTTCGTTCTGTTTACGCTGTCAGAGAGATAGTGTTTAAGGCTCTTTCCGCTCTGCTATATAGTTAAGTCAGCTTGCATTAGTCCGCTTTTTGCGAGTTAGCACTTATGTTGAAAGATTGGAATTTAGAATATATTTTCGCAGCAGCATCTATATAGTGGCAGGGATGTATGTGGTGTGTAGTGGTCCAGCAATACATGATGAACAAACCAGGAATGTTAATGCCCCTGATAGCATGCTGTTTGCTCCTTCATATACCGTTTAAATATCTCAAATCCATCTGCCACACTGCGTAATACAGATAATAAAAAAGAGTTCTTACCATGACATATACCAATGGCGTTTGCGTTTTCAAACATAATGCAGAAAGTGTCGTATCGATTAACTTAACAAGACAGAAGAAATACGCATCTCTGTGTGTTCTCATTTAGCCATACATTAGCAGCGTGATTGCGACTTCAACATGTGGTATGAGCGCACAGCCTAAGCCTTGCTTACGTTAGTGCGTTGCAATATCCTCATCTTTTGTACCTTCTCGAACGTTGTCGTCGACAACGGCCAATACAAATTTTAAAGGTCATCAGCAGTACCACCGAGTGAGGCGATCACTGGGGCAGGCTAACAAACAACAGCGTTGCTGTTGCTGTTTCCCTGTGTAGGCCGAGAGAGATGGAGAGACGACAAAGATGGGAGAGACAGTTCGTAACCTTTATCGCGCGGGCTCATGTGCTTCACACGCGAGACGCGAGAATTCCACAACAGCGTCTCCGGCTCCCCACAAAACCACCAACGTCCCCAAATGTGCCAGATGGGTGGGGAGCGCGCCAAAGAGGACCTACTGTCCCTGTTCTACAACGCCGACCCCATGAGCTACCTCGACCCAATCATGCGCCCGGTGACCACGCCATCAGGCGTCAAATGCGCAGCAGCGTCTTTCCAGTTGTCACGTGAGAGATCGGCGGCATGATTGGCTTCCGGACGATTCAGACGTCCACAGGTCCGCGGTGGCAGCCAGCAAAGCAGGTTTCGGGCAGCGCCGCGCTTTGACAGGCCACTAACTATCCGCAGGAGCGCATTAACCTGCTAATACCGCGCATTTGGCCTCACCGCGACAATTTGTTCTTTCGACGCAATAAGGTTGTTTCTCCGCCTGATATGAAGTCGGCGCGCCGCCAATACGCGCGGTCGTCTTGGTACGGAGAGTGTCGGTTGCTCTAATTTTGCCGACCCCTCCTCTAGCGTCGGAGAGTGGCTTATGACCACTCACAAGGTGGCGGAACCTCCGTTTGACTTTTTTTTTCGAGCAGAGGCTTTTCGCCGAGCCTGGCGCAAAGAAGCGAAAACGTGTGTTTTGCTAGTTGGTATACGGGGGGACTCGGGAGCTGAAACACGGGAAATAAACTTCCGGTTCAGCCAGTCTGCCAAAAACCGGAAAGGGGGAGGCGGGTTAGGAGTATACCCGTGTCAGCGGCACTCCGTCTACACCGTATACTGTGCAGAGTCTGAAGACGTGTTTTTGTTTTTTCTTTATGATGGTCCCACATATTGAGCACATTAAAAACACCGTTCATCAGGCTTATACACATGTGTGAAGTAAAACGTTTGCTTATATGTGCATTAAACACAGCGCCTTTGTGTGTTTTGGGGGCTAGCGGAGCAACGGACTCCTGCTTTACTCCAGGTGCTCTCGGCCTTGGGTGTTCTGTTTGCCCATTTCAGCTCAGAGCACGGTAGACGTGTACAAGGCTCATTCACATAGTGGTTGAGCCATGTTCGACCGCGTTACTCTGCTGCGATTGTGACTTCCAGGAGCATTCAACAGCTCCTTCTAATCTTGGTTACCAACAAGGCAAAACAACCTATGATTTAGCTTCTCCTATGAAAATCTTAGGCTAAGACATATCTTGTAAATAAGCTGACTAAATAAGAGCATACAAGAATGCCCAAAAAACATATAAGAACCTGTTTTATATAACAAGCAAGTAACCATATTGTTCTTATATATACTTCCAAGAATCTAACATATCCTTTGTTCTTTTATGTTCTTGTTTTTGATAATATGAGTTTATTGACCAAGACATTTATCATAAAAAATACGATTTTCACTTAGGCGTTACACGTAAAGCAAGAAATTAGTAACGTACAAAACATATTTTCCGAGAACTTCCAAATGATTAACCAGTGTCATTTATTACTTGTTTTACAACATTGTAAATTAAAATACGTTGTCGTTACTTACCATTTCATTAAAATAGTCGTTTTTCGGCTCCTAGTAGGTCCAACGCGTCATCGAAACCAAGCAATGTAAATTGTACGGGCATATGATAGTAACATGTGCTTTGCATGTCGTTTAATTGCCTGTCGTCTGCGTTGGCTTATCGCTGCAGTATACTGAAATTGGAAGGCATCGCAACAGTAACGTTCATTGTTTGGAAGTGTCACGATTGTACGTTACACGGAGTGACGACGAACCTCAGTAACGCTCATCGTATGACGACCTAGTGCGCAACGCTATTTCACACGAGCGCAACGGCACATTGCTGCCACGCTACATACGAACTACAACTCCCCGCCCTGCAGATAAAAAAAACATATTCAGACGTTACTGTGTGAAATTGAGGTTTAATTCCATGAGCACCTTACACCCGTCACCGAGGAAACGAATCGCAACAAAATGTCGAAGGCTTACACGATTGTTCAAAACGTTTTGTATCGAAGAAAAGAGTCCTTATATATAACCCCTTCGTTTTTTTTCATTACTATCTGAGCGAAAAGATTATGTTTATATTAAGGAAGTATTTATGTTATTCAATTAGTATGCTCTCGCATTAGTACCAGCCCGTCTGAGGAGTTATTTGTTATTAAATCAAAGGAACAGTAGCGACAAAACTAGTTATGTTAATTGAACATAATTACAAAATCCCCGAGACTGGGAAAAAAGAATAATGGAGCAGGACACACTTCGTTCTGATTTTTGTTCTGTTCGTCATAACCCTCCTTTTTTACCCTAGCCTTGAAAGCCCCTCGTAACTATCATTTCTATATGCTGTTTCGTCTCTACTATAGTTTTGACAGTAGTTCATATTGCTTCGTCTGACACATTTTCGAAATGAAATATCTCCTATATCGCATTATGTGCACCACCTTTTTTTTCTTTTTCGCTGAGTCAGCAGGGGGGGGGAAGCAACCAACTATCCTCTGCCGCATAAGAAAAGCTTGTATGTCTACAGTGGGAATACATGAAATCGCAATGATTGAGTGATCGATAAATAAATCTATATCACTGTGTAAGGACTAATCAACGCTGACTTTTTAGTCCAAACGGGCCCACTGTTCAGCATCTCCTTTCAGTTTGAACAAAATAGCAACAATAAACATTCTAATACGTGAAAAAAATCATCAGGAGGTTCTTAGGTGGAAAAACAGTAAAATTAATCAGTCACAAGAAGCCAGCGTACTGTACTACAAGGCGAAAGCGAAACGGTTTACAGAATGACATGTTTGCGGTTCCTGGCCCATCAAACCCATTGCTCGTCTAATGCTTTCATTTTCCCCGATCTGCATTATTTATTTAATTATGAGCGAGCACCTAAACGTCAGTGCATACTTCATTGAATTCAAAGGCACTCACGTCTTGGGTCTCTAAGAACTTTAATAAAACGTCGGCTAGAGTACCTAGGTGCCGTATCGCCAGAAGAACCACATTTTCGTTTCAAATTTCGGCCCACCATCCGTGAACAATCCCATCACATATCGCGCCCCAACCAGCGGCGCTTACTTGCCTAGTATTTTACTCTAACGTCCACCCCGCCTAATTCCACTTCTCCTTCGCGAATACACACCGACAGACACGATTGCTGCCGAGTCCGAATCCCCCCTCATCCGACAAAAAGGAAATGTAACCAAAACGCACAGCGCGAGAAGACGGATCCCTTCCGCACAACAAATGAATCCCCCAAAGCGGATTGGAACGAGATGGAGACCGAGCCAGGAGGAAGAAATAGCGCAGCTCGTTCCCCTCCGAGGAAAATCGCTTTTGTCGTTTGGCGCCGAAAAGACAGAGCATTTCGAACCGAGGGGCGGATCGGATGGCGCGCAGATATCATCCCCACTGCTGCCCGACGCTTTTCGCAAAAAGCGCGCCTCCTTTCTCCCTTTCGGCAATTCTACTAATCGGGACGATCGTTCTTCCCTTCGCTCGTCATTCCTCCTCTACCACCCCACTCTCCCCGCAACCCATTCCTTCCGTTCCCGCCTCACTCAGACCTCCGTTTCCCGCTCCATCCTCAGGAGCTGCCGCCCGTTTCTACCCTACTTCTTTCCTCGCTTACGCTTACGGTTCTGCCCCTCGTCCTTCCCCACCTTTTCCCTCACTCCTCCTCCCCCAAATCCCCGCTTTCGAGAATCCCTCCTCTGCCGCTCGAGACCTCCCTCCCTCCCCGGACTTCGATCCCGCGGAAGAGGGCCATTTGCCGCCGGCGAATCGTCGCCATGGCAACCCGAATGGGAAAGAAGCAGAAAGGGGAAGAGGTTCTCCGATCGGATCTCTCGGTCGCGATCCATGTATTGACGCCGCTGGAGCCGCACCCGCTGGACACGCGCCCTCTTCTCCTAGGCGCTCGGACCCTTGTCCCAGCACCATCTCGATCCTCCGACGCTTTGGGGAAAAGCAAGCACTTTCTTCCCTTTTTTCTTTCTTGCTTTCAGAGCTCCTTTTGCTTTCTCTTCCCCACTTCCCCTACGAGCGAGCGAGCGAGCGAGCGAGCGAGTAATTTCCTTTGCCCGTCGCATCTCTTTTATGTGTTTCCACGATCGGTATTTCTGTTTTCTTCGGCTTCGGGCCGTGTCCTCTTTTTCGCGCGCTGCATATCCCCATTCGAGCGGAAAATGGACTCAGTTAACATCTCCATCAGGCGTCTCGGAGCAGAGCCGATATCGACGCTCTCCGTCCATTTATAGTGTATACGGAGAGGGAACGTCTCTAGCACCTCTTTTTTTCCTGTACTCTTTCCTTTACTATATTATATGTGTATAGACACGGTTATATATATCTCTACTTTATACGCCGGCTTTCAATCATGGCCCGCGCAGTGGGGAATGTGACGACCGATGTAACATGTTTTATGCCGCCTCGAATATGAACGAGATATTTGCTCTTATTTTTTTAGGCAATATCGCCAGCTCAGCTTACTCCTAATGCTTTGTTCGCATTACCGGATTTTTTTACTTGCAATGCCTTTCGTGACATTGCGGGATTTCATAAACAAGAAGGGTAAACAAGCCATACGAAAATCATAATTTGTGCTGGTAAAAAAATCAGTTACTCCCACTTATCATGTGGGCATGCAAAATCAGCTCTCGATGTCGACTCTGCGCATGCCCATCGGCATGTGCTGGTTTGGCGATTCTGAAGGATTGTCCGGTCAAATTTTGTATTCGAGAAAAACAATTGAATATCATAGTTAATGCCTCGAGACGTATCGTACGTGTAATGTCTGAATTTTATATGCCCTCTTGCGTGAGTAATTGAATTTATGCTCATCAGTATCTTCAGCGTAAACGCTGCTTGCTGGCAATGACAGCGTTTTGATGTCACAAACACAAAGCAAGCATTTTTGTCTGCCTCAGCGTGCTTCGTTTTTGTTGTTTTGCTCGACGTTCAGTTGATGAGATTTTGTTGCGCGTTGGGCGCACAACCACTGGCAATACATGCGAGCCAAGACATGACGTTCCACGCTTTTCCGCGAGACGGTACGATCAGCCGACTGTCAGCGGCGACCAGGTCCCCGTCAACACCGAGATCCCGCTTATGCAGCAATCATCTCACAGAAGAGAGCATGAGCTGAGCTCTGGGAGCGATAGCGTCTGCAAGTTGAGGTGATGCCGCAAACGATATTAAACTATTACGTCCATCCACCCTCGCCCAAATCGGATCAATCAATTTGATTATGCATAAACCGAAACCAGCAGTTAGGCCATCTGGAAACGATACCAGACGTCGTATTTAGCACGCGTGCAGCCAGACTTGTTTGACCCTGCCCAGAAAATGGAGCGTGACTACGATTGACCAAGCGCCCAAGCTGGCGACGACATATTTGAACGATTCGCCGTTTGTCTTCGACCTGCGGACACGCTTCGAGGGAACGACCCGCAGCCTCACCACCGGGATCCAGTGGATCCGCGATGTGTACCAGATGCCGTTTACACTTAGCGCTACCAGAGGCGGTGCCGCACCTTGTTTTGCAAGCGCCCCTAGTTCGATAGGTGGTCGTCACAGTTAAAGCTGCGCGAAACGACATACGTTTGCTCGAAGCGTGGTTGCCCGTGATACTTCGCCAGCAGTGACTTTTTTGCACAGTTTGGGAACCGGGTATTAAAAGAACCGTATTTAAGTAGGGTACAGTTTAGAGCATCATATAATTCGGAAACAAAGTACAAAGACATCCACTGACCAACGCTTTGTTATCCCGACCATCCGACAAACCTTTGCGTTTTTAGACGTCACGCCACCTACGGATGTCAAGCTATTGGTACCGGCAAAATCTGGGGTGCAGTTTCGTACAGAAACGCAAGAAAGGCTGAATGAAGAACGGCACGTATATCAAACAAAATGACGTTTGTTCACATGAAGGTTCCCTCAACGTAACGAGCGCAAGAATTCAGTACTTCCGTTTCGACCGACAACCTTTAAAGGAACAACACTTCTGGGCTGGGATAAATTGGGAATTTACTAATCGCATATCGTTTAGTGCGCCATAATAGAACTAGTGGACGAAGTAGAAAGCCTCAAATCTGCTTTTCAATACGAAAAAAAAAAAATAGCGGACTACTTTGTACTTTTTTTCTTTCGAAAGCTATTCACCTCTTCACTGCGATGCATCCGTGGTGCCCAAACACTTCCGCCAAATCCAGCTCACGCACTGAACGCGAGCACTGCGTAATTCGAACGTACGCGCTCATCAACAATCAATCCGTCGACGAATATTTGAATTCGCGTTCGTTGTCAATGAGTGCCGTGACGGCACTGATCGTCACTTGAGGATGACGAGCTTTATGGCGCGCTTAAAAAGCACAGTGGAAGCCTGGAGTCATTGCCTCCGGGACCCAAGCACATCACGACCACGTGATTTCTCACCGTCGCTTTCGAGCTGAGCATGAAAGCCAAGAAGAAGTTGAAACATCATTTCATGGTCCCTTTAGATTATAGTTTCTTCCTGAATACCCCCGAAGTGCCCGTGAAACAGGGATATCACTCCGCGTCTGCTAAGCTTCCTTCCACCTTGTCTACTTCCTTTTGCTTGGGTTCGCGGCTATGCCACCGACCAGAGATTTCTAGTCACATAAGATATTATTTTTTTCTCTGATTGTTTATTGCTGGCTACCTTAGTTCTCCTTGGAGTAACTGACAAGGTTCGCGTAAGAGATCGATCGGGGAGAAAGAACTCCAGGTGACATTTTTTTACTTTCAGTTTAGACCAGGGTCACCAAACCTCAGCCCATGGGCCAGATCCGGCAAGCGGAAGCGTTCTGGCTGCCCGCTGATGGCCGCGGCCCTTTTAGTGACGCAAGGCCCGCGTTGCTTTTAACATACAACACAAAATATACATTATACAACGTGCGACGTACAACACACAAATAGGCGCGCGTAAAAGAAGGTAAATGGCGCCGCGATGCGCACCAACAGCGGAAACGAAAGATATTTAGAAAGAATGAGAGAAAACTGCATCAAACTGCGGGTTCTCTCGCCAACAATTCATTGCAGATTGTCATCCGACCAGCATTACTACTACTCGTCGTAGTTCCCTGCTCCATGTCTGCGCAACTACGGCAGAATTCCTTTGCCTTCCCATGTGCTTAGTATCTTGTGTCACAACGCTCGCATAAATTGTCGCCATCAGATCTATACCATTCTCCTTAGCCTTCTGCCGTACGTGAATAGGCCAAAGTTCCTATGCGCTTTGATTTATGCTTGGTGAGTTCTCTGGGTCACAATTATTTTGTAATCTCATAATTAGCAACATATTGTTTAAAAAAAAAGAACTTTACTTTTTTTCTTTCTAATATTGCTCGTTTACATTTTTTGTATTTTAACGCTGATTTAGGCTTATTTTTTGTTATTTATATTGCATTATTTATTATTGGGACCTGGAGACTGCGACGAGTCCCCCATCCGACCCCTTAGCCAAAACGCTTGGAGTCCCTTGGTTTAGACGAAACCATGCTTTGCGAAACGATACATGTTTCGTTGATCAAACAACGCCTCACGTCAAAGAAAAATTAGTGTTTCTCCCACACTTCCACCGTTTATCGTGGTAACTATGCTCGCGAATGAAAATGTTATAATACTTAGTTTGTTCCTGAAACACTACATTAACAAACACAAAAAAGACCACAGGAACTTACAGTTTCCCGGAAAAAAAAAACGGCGTCAAAATGTTCCTGCACAAACGCTTTTTATTGTGTTTGTATCTGATTATGTTTGTGTCTGAGCTAATTTATTTTTAATCGTGATTGCCAAGATACTTGAGTGATAATGAGTTGAATGATTTTGTATGACTGTTTTTCTGGGAATAAGCAAAATTGTGACTGTGCGTAACTGGTTCATGGCGTAATACGAACTTTCGCATTGCGTGTTTGGGGCCCCATGTGTTTTTTTTTTTACAACAGGTTTCAAATTATTGTTTATATTAGGGTTTTGCTTACACAGCACATACGTTATTTCTTTCGCACTGTGATATATGAACGCTGATTGAGACACTCTTTTTTTTCTCGAGGTGAGTACTTTAAGGGCCCACTCGGCAACAGGCAGTATACATGCGGACTGCTTTCAGCTTTCAATGAAGTCGCAAATTAACGTAGACCTTTATGGACAAAACTAAACCTAAAGAGAGTGAGAGGGCTTACTGTGCATCACAAAATGTCAATCATTTAACGTTGCTTTAACAAAACAAAACAAAAAGGATTTAGATAGATTCAGTTCTGATTTCAACGCTGATGAGTACTCAGGTTATTTTGGCGAGCAGTAAACTAGACGAGCTTCCCTTTTGTCATCAATAACTGCCAAAAACATTACTCTGGGGTGATGCTACTAATGATTTATATTAATTGTGATAAATCACAGTAGCTAGAGAATGGTAGTATTTTTAGTACAACATGTATCTTTTTTTTAACATGGCAGATTGGTTCATCATTTGGTCCATTCACAGTGATAACAATGTGGAAGAAAGACTTTCTGTAAACGTAATGTACAATATAATTAACAAATTTTTATGGCCGTAATTCCCGCCCTCTTCTCTAGAGATTATTTTCGTCATTCTTGTGCAGCTCGCTTGCGCCTTTGCATTTATTGCACTATCATTGTGACTTGTTTAGATAGAAAAAAATAATAATTATGTTCTCATTTTGAGCCCTGGCTTAATTCTGAAAGAAATTAATCATTTCTAGTTCTTTTTGTTTTGAATTGTTGAGACCTTTACATTTTGCTGAATAACTGTTTGATGAAGTACAAAAGAGATGCTCATAAAAAGAATGAAATTGTAAACAAACGGAACATTAAAAATTTTCTGGATAATTTTTTTTTTTTTGCGAAAAGTGTTTGATTTAAATTGTCAAAGTAAAACTGGTCTGGTTTCAATCACAAATTAAATCATGATTTCCATCACGATTTAAATCGCACTCAATATTTTTTAACATCTTCTGACGACTTTTAGAATGCTTTATTTTATACGAATTCTAGGCTTTTTTTTAATTAAAGGAAGAGTGTGTTGTTGAACGTTAATTACCGGCAACTTGTTTTCTGTAATGTTGCGGGACGAGTCCGACTTGCAAACCTATATCCATTGCCATTAGGACTTCGCGTGACTTTTGCGTACTCAACTGGCTTATGCCTCAACGTTTATGATACCTGTATGCAGTGAGAAACTGAGGGAGAGGAGGAAACGAGAGGAGGACGTCAGAATGCCAATCTCCGGTTGGCACAATTAGTGGGTAGACGGAAAGCTAGCTGCCTTTGACTCTTATACTCACTCTTTGAACGCGTTCGAACGCTGAACGCTGAACCCCGGTGTTAGAACAAATAAAAATCTATATATTAGAAAATTGGCTCGTGCTTCTCTGAAAAAAAAACATAAATAAACTGCGCTTATCTGCTTTTCTGATTTTTGTATTGGTCTGGAGGCAGCTTTTAATTGTTGACTTCTTTCTCAGCAAAACCGAAGAAGGAATGAGGTGATACGTGTATGGTAACTTTGGGAACGAATACATAAAAATGTCTGGATTCTTGAACAACGACCAGATATGTATACACGTTACTGCAATAAAGTACATAAATACCGTCACTCGCTACACACTCCGAAAAGTAATTGAGTGCCTCACTCGTTACTGCGATTCACAAGGAGCTCGTTACCTGAGCTTAAATGTGAAGCGTTAGATCTCGTTACTTTGGACGTGCCATTTTTAGTGCAGCAGATATCCGCTTCTAATACGTCGTGGTTAATCATTCCTCGCTTGGCAACGCGTTTATTCGCGGATAACTGTGGCTATGCTGGCATGCCTCGTGCACATACTTTTATGGTATATCTAGCATTTCCTCGTTGTCCGGATTACATGCGCGAGTTGGGGTGAAAACTAGGTTAGGTACTTGTGTTCTACCTTGGGGCTCAAATAAAATGCGAACAGTGACTTGGAGCCCACTACCGGCGCAGCTTCCAAGCTTGGGTTGTGCTTGGCAAGGTTCTAAGTCACATCGGAGTAGGACACACAAGCTCGCAAGCGCTTTATTCCGATGTGTTCAAAGCTCGCCAAGCATAACCCAAGCTTGGAAGTTGCGCCGGTAGTGGGCTCGAAGTTCCGTCACTGTTCGCATTTCATTTGAACCCGATGGTACATGTTCCCCTCCACACGTTCCCCTCGTTGACGTTCACTTACCCCTGTACGCACACGTTCCCCTCGTTACTTAGTCAGAATGCAATAAAAATACACTACTTGTATGTTTGTCTGCTTTTGAAAAGTAATTAGGTCGGCACTTTGTTACCGAACATGTAATTAACAGTAACGCGTTACGTACAAGTCAGACAACGACTACGTAGCGTTTTATGTTACTCACGGGTCGTTTGCAGTATACCAATGGCTCTCGTAGCTTCGAGAGCTCACCTAAATTTCATGAGAAGCGTGAATTAGTCCCGGGTCTCAAACTTTTTAATCTCGAGGCACGATCTATTTCTGCGAGAATGGAGGCCGAGGGACGCTTCCCGGTATTGATCCAATAAAGTAGTACAGAAGCTTTGTAGTCCTTGTATGGAATAATGCACAAGGAGTGTTCCCATCAAGCTTATGCGTCAACTAATGGCTGAGGCCTACCAAAATAGTGTTTAAACTCGAAAAGGGTTTTGCTTAAGGAAGGGACAGTTCAGGAAACTCGGGAGCTCAGGAAACTGATGAGGGTACACTGAAGAATCCCCGAGTTCCTGGGAACCCAGTTTGAGAACGCATGAATTAGCCAAACGCCGCGTTGGAATGAAGCTCCTATCTCTCGATTTGTAAAATAATTAAAAAATAAAAATATATAGGTATTTTTTTTTATTTTATGTCATACCTTTATCGCCCGGTGGGCATTGCTCTAAATGGAAGGGGGGGGGGGCATAAGAAAAACAAGTAAAGAAGCATTATGGACAGCATAGAAAACTGGAATACAAAACTACAGGAAAGAAAAACTACAACTTCACAATAGTATAATTGTATTTAAGAAAAAAAGAAAACCAAGGATGTCATATTAAGACTTCTGAGTGGAGGTGGCGCCCCGTACTGAGGCCGAAAACATCGAGCGTCGCCATCTTAGTCGGGGCAGAAAACGGATCGACGTGATCTGCGGCGTACGGCTGATGTGATATTTGCCTTGAATCGTTGTGATGTGCGGCGTTTCATTGGAGGCAAGTGTTGCATGAAACAACCGCAGCTATTCCCGGAGGCGATGGTGGACTGCTGCGTCGCTTTCGGCTGCGTAAATCGCGTGAAAACGGCAGGAATGACTTTTCATGCGTAAGTATGCAGCAAGCACGTTGCAACGAATCTCGCTCGCTCGCTGTAAGCTACTACTGCATGTGAGCAGGCTTATAGGAGAAAGCTTGCTGATTATGTGCATTTCAACGGCAAAATAGAGCCATAAACATGTCTCCACGTTGCAGGTTTCCCAATGACAACACTCGGCGTGCTGCGTGGAAGTGTGCTGTTCGGCGGGGATGGTTGGTGGTCGCGCAAAAATACTGACGCGCGCTGTGTTCGGTGCACTTCAATATGACTGCTTTGACACAAGCGGTCAAATGGGAAGGCTCGGACCGGGTAGCATTCAAACTCAACTGTGTTTCCTGCATTTCCAGCATACCTGCGGAAAGCAGTGAGTATTGAAGCGGCTGTGAACGCTTATTTTGTATTTTAGTTAGGGGCATATAAGGCTCGAGGCGGTGCGCCTATAACAGCCGTGCATGTGAAAAAAGTACTATAAACGACTTTATTTTCGCGAGCTTGGTATTTTCTAATTTCTCAAAGTGCCAGTTTCGGTGATAGTTCACGTGCACGAAATTTCGCGATCGTGAGAGGTATGCTATGTATTCATTACCATGGGGTGGATTATTCGCGATAATAAGGTATTCTCGGATAATAAGATATTCGAGAAAAAGGAATCCAACGTGTCTTAAGCGGCTTTCGAGTCATTTAAAACAAAACAAAAATGTTGTTTTTTTTCTTGTAGTACCCAGCCCTGAAAGCAACAGACACTCCTAGTGCCCCTTCCAGCACCGCCTCTTTTATGTCCTGAGTAAGATGGCCGCCGACCGGTTCACCTGGATTCACCCGGTCGGGAGACCGACTCCAAAAATCTTATATACATTTCTTGAAAAAAAAAAAAGTAAACGAGGGAAATTTTATTTATAAATCGAGCAGCATGCCCCGGTCGTGAACAGTTGAGGTAATTTTTCGTATTTTAACACATCAGCTCGCGCTGAAAATTCGCGAATCTTTAGACTGTTTTTAATCGACGTGAAATGAATCGAAAGTTCTGTTGATGCTCATGTACCGTTTCCGATAGTGCATAGGTATGGAACCGGTTGCGCCTAATACGGCGAAAGAAAACACCATCGCCATCTATCGGGCAGCCGTGGAACACTTTAAATTTCAAAATACTTCCCCCCCCCCCATTTTTTTTTGCAGTACAAGTTTTTTTTATTGTTTTGTATAACTTCTGACAAATTTATAAATCACCATTCTTCAGAGATAGTACGTACATTTGATCTCGTAAATACTGCAAAATCTCCACTCTAGTGAAATGCAGTTCAGGGTTCACTTCATGGCGCCAGCGTGCTAGTGTCGTAAGAGATCACAAGAACTCGGTCGTAAGCAAACGCAAGTCTGTAAACGGACCTTTAGCCGAACGAGGAAGCAAGGTCCCGATTCTGCATAATTCCCCTCTCGATTTGTCTAATAGTCCAGAGACTGGCTGGAATCTGAAATTCCAACCCCAGTTTTAACCAAAGCGTTCTTAAGCGCGGCAGGTCCGCCAATTAAGTGTGGCGGGCTGCCTGTTGACACTCACACTTTTTGAGATAGTGTATAGATATAGGACCGGTTGCGCCACGAAGACGATTACAGTCCTGTTGCACGGGGAAACGAGCAGGTCCGCGGAGTGTGGGAAAAACAGCGCGCAATCTTCCGTTCCAATCTAGTCAATTACTTGTGAACGCTTGTACGGCGTTCGATAACAAAGCCCTCCTGAGCCTGGCAGGGCCGAAGATTAAGCCTCTTGACACGTCGTCCGCCGACAGAGTCCCCAGATAGGCGGCCCGGTCTGCGTCGAGCCGGAATTCCAGTCCACGGAAGCGTTTGGTGGGTTCTATTTCTAGGCGTTAAAACTATACGGGTACTCGGCAGCGTGGAGAACCCTGACAGCTAAACAATTTTTAAAATAGTTTTTTTTGGTTGTGTGTGTGTGGGGGGGGGGTAAGGGGACAAAGGAAGAGGAGAGAAATATATTGACACTTTCGGTGCCGGAAACTTTTTTCCGCATGCCGAACGTTAATTTTGGTCTCGTACCCTATTGCAAAAACCAGCATGAAAATCTAACTGGTCAAGCTGGTAACTAAGCTGGTCAAACTGGTCAATGACTAAGTCAAACTGGTTTAACTGGCAATCAAGCTGGTTTAAGCTGGGCAAGCTAGAGTGTGAGCTGGTCATTCTGATTAAAGTAAAAACCAGCATGGTCTAACTAGAATCTGGTTTTAGATTCAATATGGTGTAGCTGGGAGCCAGTCTGGTCCTAACTGGTCAAACTGGTTTTCCATAGAGCCAATGTGGTCAAGCTGGAAGACAAGCTGGTAAAGCTGGGATACAAGCTGGTGAAGCTGGTTGAACTCATAACTGTGGTGGTCAAGCTGGTCTTGCTGGGAGCGCGCACGCCAAGGTCGGCTAGAGATGGTCGAACTGGCATTGCTGGGAGCGCGCGCTCCAAGGTTGGGTTAGGCTGGGACGAGGCCATGTCCTGTTCTTTGTGCTCTCGTTTTTTTAGACAACCGGGCGCTTCAGGCGAGCTGCAAGCTTCCTTTGTGTGCGAGAAAAAGAGAGAGAAGGGTAGGAACGGAGAATTTGAGACACGTTTCGGCTAGCTTGGGCAGATTTTCGCAGGGACGGCTATGTGCGCGTTGTTTGGAGACTACTTGAATGACGGTGCAAGCGAAACGGGTTTTGAGGAGACAGCGAGCGGCAGTCCGTTCAGTTCGGGAAGAGGTCGGACGCCCCGACTGAGGCGTCGCTTCGTGTCTTCGAACGTGTGTGTGCTCGTGAATGACGGTGGTGCCGAGGAGTACCGCCAATGCCATCCATGCCACACGGATTTCTTTACCTCTGCACGCAAGAGGCTGCTTCGCCCCCATTACTGGCGGGACCCAGGTTCGCTTCTGTCATGTATATACGTGTAGTGTTTTCTATTGCTATTGCCTGTTTTTGACGTGTGTTTAGTATTTTTCGTATTGAAAGATAAGCAATCAGGTTTTAATAACATTGTTTGTTTTGCACCGAGAACCACCGTTTGCGTCGGTTAGCACATTGTCAGCGCGCACATGTAGCATCTGAGCTCATGTGAGCAGGCCGCAAGTGCGAAAATAATAAATTGGATGCCGAGTTGGCTTTTCTAAAGAGCTTGGCTTGTTCATCCTGTGTATTAATTTAAACAGGTTAATCTGGTCGGCAAGTCCACCAGCATGACCAGTTTAACCAGCATGATTAGCATGCCAAACGGCAAGCTGGGGCAATAACCCAGCTTGAAGCTGGGACCAGATCAACCAGCATGACCAGCATGCCAAACTGGGCATGCTGGGGCAATAACCCAGCTTGATGCTGGGACCACATCAACCAGCATGATCAGTATAACCAGATCAACCAGCATGACCAGCATGCCAAGCTGGGCATGTTGAGGCAATAACCCAGCTTGAAGCTGAGACCAGCTTAAGCTGTTTTTCTTTAATAGGGTAACCATGTAGCATGCTCGGTGAACAATATTTATTTGTAAACGAACACTAATAATCTGCGGGCGAATAAGTTAATTGACGTCCGGATGCCCATGGAATGTTTCTCTATCGTATAGTTTTTTGAGACACGATACTTTGCAGTGGCACATCGACTCCTCACCCTGAGGTCATTGTCTGAGTGCCCTTAATCAGGCTTTGTTTATTCGGAACAGTAGCTTCCTTGTTTTCACAGTCGTCGAGCACAGAGTTCTTTAGTAACATTTAAATATCGGTGTTTGTCATGAACTGCGAGGTTGAACTGCTCGCTATTCTGTAAAAACGAAAAAAACATCCCGAAAAAAAATTTGCTTAAAAACAAATCTTGCCATCGAAGTGTGACACTACAAAAAAAACCTTGCTTGCGTTGTTTGCTCATACATGCCGCTGAACTTAAAAAAATGACAGTCTAGTTGGGAGGGGCAGGGAGGAAACCAAAACGCGTCCGAGTACACTCAGATACGGTGTACGGCACTGATTCACCAATTCTACTACCCTACGACCCATCAAAAAGCCCCCGCGCAGCGCTTCGAAGGCGTGCACATCCGAACATTGTTTGCTGCGTCGGTCGGGCTCTTCCTCGAAACAGCTCGGTGAACGCGGAACAACTCGCACTCATAAAATTAATTCGACGATCAATGGGATCCATCGGATTCAATGAACGCGTGACCTCGGCTTTCTTGCTCTGAGGTGTCTCTCGTCAAGCTTCGACGGGTTATCTGAGTGGGGCGGGTCCAGGATACACTAACGATGACGTCATGCGCAAACTTTTTCTTCTATGAAGATAATGCAATTAAATGCAAAGGTGCAAGCGAGCTGGACAAGAATGACGAAAATAATCCCCGGAGAAGGGGAACGAGAGGAACAAAGGACAAAACAAAGCTGCAAACACAGCTAGGTGATTGGTGCGCGACTGAAAACATCGGCCTGGTCCTGGTATCGAACTAGGGACCTCTCCATTTCCAGTAAGGCACTCTACGAACTGAGCCTAACTAGGATTACTGCCGAATTCACAAACCTCACTCAAATTGAGGGTCCCCTCCACTTCCTTGAGGAAGGCGTGAGGGCCGGCGTTGGCCAATCGCGACGGCGGATCCGTTATCGCGATTGGCCAGCGCCTGCCCTCGCGCCTTCCTCGAGGAAGTGGAGGGGACCCTCAATTTGAGTGAGGTTTGTGAATTCGGCGAGTTAGACGTCAGTAGAGCAAACGGGCTTTATCAGCTGCCACCAGTCTAACACCAACAATGATGAACGCCTGGTCCTGGTATCAAAACCTTTTTCTCTACTGACGTGTAACTCCTGATTAGATCAGTTGGTAAAAGTAATTAATGACAATTAGGTTTACTCGCACAAAACGCAAGTGACACGATTACTTTGCAATAACTTCAGCGCTTTTCATCTGATAACAGTGTTTCGCACCGACATGCGTTTGTTCATTACTTGTCCGATTACTAAGTATTCACTTTCTACATTCGTCATAATTCGAGCCTTATTTTTACCTACTTCAATTATGGCATGGCAGTGAAACTGGGTTGGTGCAATGATATAGTTCGATTGCTTTCTTCGTTTACAAACTGCCAATAATGTTAGTAGAGGTGCTTGAATAGTGAAATTTCAACTCGAATCGAATTGGAATCGACTAGTGTCAAATAGTAGCCAAAAAGTCGAACGTCGAATCGAATACGAATACTAAAATTTATTGGCAATAATCACAAGATTAAAAACGGGACTGCGTTTTTGCGGTGCTTCGGTGACGATACGTCGACATGCAATAGCTGTGCCTGTCTTCTGTGATGGCAATTATCCGCTGGTTAAATTGCAACAAATTTTATACCATCAAACGTTCGTATATACATCTGAAATCTATAAATATGATTATACTGCAGCATGCCACCGTTCCCATTCAGCTGTGTACCCTTCAGCCCGCTCCTTCCTCTTGCGAAGAATTCTGAACGCTGTGGCACATTCAGTGAGACCCTCGCCTTCAGACTCGCACGTGGGCGCGATAAGGAGAGGATTGTGGCACATAATAACTATCGCTTCACAAGTATCCCCCGTGGCATGCTGGTTATAAGTGTCGTGCTCAAAATCTTGGGGTTCTAGGCTCAAGCCTCCTTCAGGGATGTTCGGAATTTTACAGCGAAGCTGCCATGGCTAGGTTCTGGCGGATCGTCTCCGGCGGCAGACCGAGCGTAGACCCACAGTTTTCAAACGCATTGATGTATGTTCCAATTTATACTCCTCTCCACCGCCGCCGCCTCTTTCCCGATCATGCTCCTCGCCACGGCGCGGGGTCTCTCTCCCCCTGACATTGCGCAATGCCGCGCGCTCTTCGGCAGTCACCTGTGCGGCGCACTAGAGCCTGCGCTGTGATTGGCGTAGCCGTGCTGTCATAAAACGTCACTGTCTCTACCAGAACGCAAGCTGTACTTCCCTCTTAACGGGGTGCAAGGACTCTCAATTTGTGTTATTTCTTCTCAGTTTATACACTTATTCCTCTCCCAAGTATGTATAGGGTTCGAATGAAATGCGAACGCTGGAGCGCGTGGCTGTAGACAAAAGCTGCGCCTCCAGGAGGCCACTGGAAACTGATGAATCTGCTGGGTGGAGAGTAGGACGGACACACTCGAAGCACCCTACTCCGATGTGGTTTAACTTCACCCAGCACAACCCAAATTTCGCCGCTGCGCCGCTGGTGCGCTGTAAGTTCCGTCACTGTTCACATTTCATTCGAACCAGATAGTACATGCGCTTTGTGTTATGGAATAAAATTTTACGAAGAACGCTTAAAAATGGAATTTAAAAACACTGCAAAAAAAGCCCTTTCGGAAGACAAAATGAAATATCGCTAAGATGCAAAGTGGCGTCAATCTGGGCATCCATGCACTAGTGTATACATAAACTTATAAACGCATACGTGATTTTGGGGAAAAAATAATTAACAGAAATTTTAAGTTTTGTGGCGCATCTGCAACAAGGCCACATAGTGGGTCAAAAACAAGAAAGTTGAATGTCGCACGAGTAGAAAAGAAGAAAAAAAAGAGAAGAAAGAATTTAGCTGGTAAGATTTAATTATCGAGAAAACTGGCATAACTGAAGAGCAACTCTTTGTTATGGTGAGCTAGATGGGGAAATGTTATTATTGCGCAGGCAAGAGCGTGCGTGGTTCAATATCTGCATTCAGGAAGCAGCGCCACCTTGCAGTTCAAGGCTAGAAGAAGAAACAAAAATGCTAACGAAAATAGGTGGATTGGGCATGCAATTACCATCTGTAGAGGTGTTGTTCAGCCGTGAATGGGAACACGATCCCTTATTATTTTACAAAACATTTATTGCCTGTCCCGTTACCTTTAGCCCGATTTCCAAACAAATAACTGGTATTTTATGTTGTGGCACTGCTGCAATCCTACAGATTGTATTATGTTTATTTATTTATTTGAGATACTGTAGGCCTTTTCGTAGGCCCAGGCAGAGTACAAGCAATAAAAAAGGACAATAGGGCACTGAGCACACAGCATAAATTCAAAATTTGAAATACGTAACGACACCATATGAACCATCCTACTACACTACCATACTATACAGAATACTACTGAATACTATACAGATAGTATTATTATAAAAGTGTTATTCGTAGGCACAGAAATAAAAAGACGATGGTTTCTAGCCCGCCATACCTTCCTATGCGTTGCCCTTTTTTATTTTATATTTTCGCTCTTCGGTTCGGGGTATTTTAGAGCGCCGATATTCTCGTAAACTTTAAGTCTCGCGCTGGGCATGCCCGTGTCCCGTACCTTCCCCTTCTAACCGGAAGCGAGGCAGGAGAGCGCGCGCCAAAGCTCAAGTGCTCCTCTCTAATAAACGGACCCCAGAATCGCCACAGAGTCGCTCTCTACGTGCCCGATCCCACGTCCCCATCAGCAAATGAGTTGACGGCCGGATAAGAGACGGCGATACGAGCCTCCAAGATAACAAGGCCTCGGTGCTCCATTGTCTACGTCATCTATTGGAGGCCGCACGTATTGAACACAAGTGCGGCGTCAGCATTTGGCCGAAGACTCGTCTTCTCAATGATTGGACAGGAGGAGACATATACGCGTCACTGAAATAATATATCTATAGATAACGTTATTCGTTACTCCAACAAAAAGTAACGAAATACATTACTCGTTTTGATGCGATTCAAAAGGATCGCGTTACCTTAGCTTGAAAGTAACGCGCTAGTTTCTGGTTACTCAGATTGTGTCGTGTTTGTGAGTTAAAACCAGCTTGCAATGCTTGTCGCCGTTAATAATTCCCCGTGTTTTCTTTTTTTTAACGTGTTCATTCTGGGATAAGTGTGGCTATACTTGACATGCTTTGTGCAGATCTTTTTATGGTCTCTCTAGCGTTTTCTCGTCAATAATCGCCTTTTTCCGCGCTGCCGTCTTTGTCTCCCGGGTCTGTAAGGCGTCCTGGGTGTGCGCAGTAGCTCTCTTCCAGGAAATACAAGATGCCTCACATGCATCCACAGCCTCAGTGACTCATCATCTTTCGCCTGACTGATAAGCGCTGGAAAGGTCTATAATTCAAGTACGACCGCTCCCGACGGTGTACGACTAAACCCATCGTGCGCAATGAATGCGCCACGATCCCGGTTTAGCCGGTGACAGTAAACCCACAAAGGCAACGCAACACAAAGGCAACGAGCCACAAAGACATGCGCTGTTTTAATCTTTAATCACAAAGACAACGAGTCCAATCACGCCGGCCTTTGGTATACGTAGATGACGTCGAAAACGCAGGAATATGGCTTTATTATCTAGGAGGCGTTCTACAAACCCTCCGGCGATCGCCTTTGTACCCCGCGTCCGCGCTGCGAGCCCCGTGTTGTCCATTTAGGGGAAAAAGCGGCAGCCGATAATGCGGCTGTTCCGGAACACCTATTAGCGATAAGGTGGCGCGCACTTGGGCTACATCCGCTGACCCTGTGCACGAGAACTGTTTGCGCTCGCCACTGCATCCAGTAGCTTCCGGCGGCGGCATAGGCTTCCAAAGCTATGGTGTTTTTGTGCGGAGCTTTTTTGCGAGAAGTAGGCTAGGGCGTTGCCGCAGCTTAAGTGATTTTAATTGTTGCGTTCCTACTTTTTTAAATTAAAATGAAAATACTCACGTTCATATAGAAGTCTCATGGTGGACGCTTCAGTATGGAATTTGATGTTTCGCTAAGGGGCTTTGTCTTCGTGAAGATCTTGGCTACCATTCTTGGCTACAAATTCGACCCGTCGCTTCTCGGTCAATAGGAATTATGAATAGAATAAGAAATATCCTCCCTCTTTGGTTAAATCGCCAGCTATGTTATTCTCTCGTTCACTCTCGCTTAACCTATTGCAATTTAGTGTGGGATACTTGCTTAAAGACATGAAAGTATAAACTTTAAGTCAGACACGTAGCCAGGATTTTGTTTCGGGCCGGGGGGGGGGGGGGGAGGGAGGGGGGGGGTCGCCCATGACAAAATGCTTTGTGAGGCGGAGGGGTGAGACGAGGCCCCAGCAAAATGGACGATGTAGAGCGGGGCCCCGGGCCCCATGCCCTCCCCCCCCCTTTTCCTTCCTTCCTGGATACGTGCCTGCTTCAAGTGTTACAGAAACAAGCAGTACGATCTATCACCAATGTTCCATATCACGTACATTCTCGCCCATACTTGATGCAGTATTCACTTCATGCAGCATTCACTAACAACCGCTCGTGCAAAACTTGGCAATCTACATATTCTACAAAACAAAATCAGATCCTCAATACATACATGACGATTATACCAACAGAACAACAACATACACATTCCGTCACACCCATGAACACCAACCAAGAGCACAAACAAACCATGGGACACAAATAATGTATCATCAAATTCCACATCTACTAAACACTTACCTGGAAAAATTATAAATAGTTCATAACTCCAAAACAATGCACATAGTTAAACCCATTTCAAAAGAATATTTCGTAACTTTAGCAATAAATATTGAAATTATCCTGGCATCCAAGAAGTAGTGTTATATGTAGTGCTTTATTTTGTTAATTATTAAGTAGCTTTTTCATGTCCGTTAGTATATTTATGAAGTGACTCTTTTATCTTTATTATTTTGTTATGCTGCTGTGCTGTTAAACTGCACAGGGGATGGAGCCTAGTCAGGCGACATTAGTCGCCTTTTGCCCCATCGTCCTAGGCGTTTGTCTGAAGAAAACAATTCTTGAATTTTGAATTCTGATGTCTCCAGAAGGGAGGTTAATTATAAAGTCCTGTCAAGCAACTTCGACCATTGTGTTTTGTTGAAACAGTGTTCTCAATTTTGTGTACGCTTCCTCTAAAAATTTGTCAAGACACTTCGGGAAAAGAACTCTCATGACAAAATTCTAGTTAGTAAATGAGGCCGGCCTTTCATACAAAGAAACTAATTTAGGAATCAGAATTTCTTTAGAAGAAGTTGCTGTTCAGACATATGCCAGATAAAAATATTAAAGTTAAAATCATACTTTATTGTAAAACAACAACAAAAAAAGTTTCTCCCTGGTAATAATTTTATTTTATTATTTCATTACGATAAGTGATAAACGTTATGCTACTTGAAAGCAGGGACGCGAAAACAATATGATATGGTGTATGAGCACTTGAAGAATTGTGTCTTCTTTCTGTCGAGTTCAAAATCTAGCGAAACCAAATACAATTAACGCACCAAAAATAAATAATTTTCTAATAATACAAAAATTGTTAATAGCAAATCTTAAAATATCACGGCTAATTTGAAGTAAATGTCGAACTTTGAAGTAATCGAAATCACGTTATTGATTTTTCTTGAGGGTAAGTACCTTCAATGTACAGAGGAGTGATGCACAGACGCATGAAGTGTCAAATATAACAAACAATAAAAAATGCAACTATAAACATTATTGTTATTAAGAACTATAGGAGTTAATGAAGTACAGTATCTACAAAAATACCTGTCAGATCGGCGACTCAAGGAGCCTTTCTTGGTTCGAAATTCAAAAAAGTTGTAGAAACTTTGAAGGCAGATCATGGCAGCCATAGCTTCTTTAGTATTAATGTTCAGGACCTTTTTATTCACTCCCCCATTACAGTTTACTTGACTCTGTAAAATTATGTACTGAGTAAAACGATGAACTATCCTTCCAAAACTCGAGCGGTGTTTCTACTGAGTGCTTTCTAGAACTACTTCAATTTTATCTCAATTCTACGTTAATAGGATTGGCATAACTAAGATTTTCTTCAAAGCTCTGGAGTATGCATAGGGTGGTCGGTAGCGCCTGTCCTCAGTGCTAGTTGTCTTGCCAGAGTTGATTTTGCCATTGAACTTGCCCTTCTCCTCACGTGAAAAAAGTGTTCCGATATGTCGATAACTTTTTACTTCTGCTAGACAAACGACTGGGAAAAGTTCTAGTGACCAGTGTTTTGGACATTCTTTTTATAAGTGTAGCTTTGGTCTTAGATTCACCTATGAAGATCCCAAGGAAGGTGTCTTACAATTTCTGGGCCTATCGCTCTCACTTCACACTAACGCTTTATGCTGGTCCCTCTCCCCACGTTCAAAAAAGGGTATATTACATAACTCGGCCGCGCACTCAAAAATTGTTAAAAGGGGTGTAGCTCTTTCATATCTAGGATCAACCCTAAAAAGTCATGTTTACATAACATTAATGATAGTTTCAAGGCTCAGATTGAAACTCTGGTCATTCGGGTTTCCGTGGCAGGTGTTAAATGAGGTTGCGCGATCCTTGGTTAAACAAGTAAAAGAGAAGGAGGTAGTAAGCGCAATTTTGAGAAGAAACGGGGAGCAGTGGTTCTATATTTGCTCAAGGTAGCGCACAACTTAAAACAAGTCTCCCAAAGATGTCAAGTTCCAGTTGTTTTTTCACATCTCCAAAAAATTGCCCAGATTTGTTCCAAGCTTCACTTAAATTTGGAAAAAGTATTGCGAGTGAAATGTAAAAAGAAACATGCTATAAGTGTGTGCCCTGTACCTCGCGCGTGGTATACGACATTCTTTTAAAATATGGTAGAACGTATGTGGACAGACAGGCAGATGTAGTAATGAAAGGCTACGTGAACATAACCTGTCCATGAGGTCAACGGTGGGGGGGGGGGTCACTTGCCTCTGTACTGTCAAGCCTTTATATGTAACCCAGATCTGGCCAGCACCGCTATCATCGGTCGATATAAGGAAAAATTCTCCGGAGAAATTTACGAGGCGTATATTTTACAAGGCATGGGGAGCACCGCGTGAGCCATCCTTCTGTTACACTATCTGAAAAAGAAGTTTTGTTTTTAAACGCTTCAATGTGCTGAAGCCATCGCCCCGAACCCTAGAGTTCTCGTGCCATGAGCACGTGCCTGTTGGTTATGTGACATCTTCTTTCTTCTTCTCTTCTAGGTGAAATACTGAGTTGTTAGTTCGGCGTCTATCCTGTCTCCTGTATTCTTCTGCAGTTTCCTCCCGTTGCTCGCTCACTTTAACCGTGTATAGAAGTACAGCATATTGGCTGCTGCGAACGCGCACATGGCAACAGCGTGGTATATGGTAATCAGTAAAGGTATGACCTATATGGACACAGGTTAAGAAAGTTGACAGTAGAATTAGAAAATTCCACAGATGCCGAACCGCGAAAAAATTACAATATGGAGATGAAAACAATTATTACTTTAGGCGTTTGCTGTTTTGAGGAAAGATTCGATGGAGAAGAAAGAGACGTGACACACGTAAACAGAAAGAAAAATGAATTTCCTGCAAAGTCACCCATTCAATGTTTACCCAACATGAGGGCAGACTCCTCTTAAGTAATCTGGAAATAAAACCATATACACCCGACATAACACACAAGTGTAATCCAAGTATGAACATGTAGAGATGTTATAATTGGCACTTGTGTCTTGCGCGTGGCGACTATTTTTCGTAGATTTTCAAGGATTGTAAAATAATAAATACGACCATCTTTAGAACTCACATTCTAACAGAACACTTGCCTTCAACATTGAGATTTGAGTCGCCACAATTTGTTTACTTCCAAACAAACGAGCGTGCTTGTACGTTTGAATGAGGCGCTTGAATATAAATACAGCGCAATAATTAATGCGTGCACTAGAAAAAAGTTTAGTGCTTCTACCACGAATGGATTCGGAAGATCGTGAACTTTATTTGAACACGGGCTTCAGCTTTTAAAGATAAATACTTTGATCATCACATTCCCGATAACACAAGATTATATCGAAAATCATGCTCGGCAGACCTGAAAAAAGTTGAAGTAACACAAAAGAAAGCGAAAAATTCCCATTCATTTACGTGTAACAAAAGTAAGGTCAACTCGGTTTATCATCTCAACAAACCGACCGCTAATCGGATCTATATATTTACTTATTGGAATAAAGCCTGAGATTTATTTAATGGGTCTGGTGCCGTATCTATTCGGCGGAAACATTCATTCTTCTGAAGCCTCGATTCGGCTTAATGTTCCAAATCGCCTTAAAGGCCGACGTGCACTTCGCGCTTTCCACTTTGTCCGCCTCCTTCTTTCCTATATCCTCTCCACTTTTTAGCTTGCCCCAACGGCTGCCCTCGCAGCTTAGGAGAGGGGAGCACTAAGAGGATTATCTTCCCTGCAGAGCACCGAGGTTGTATGTCGGCCTTTAAGTTTCCAGTTCGACTATGACCTTAGATTCAAGTCAAAATAAAAAACTAAACCAAATTGAAATTTTCAGCCGAGTTGGACATTCTTGCCAAAGTGAAAATTCGGTTGAACTGGTATGTGAACTCCAGTCGAAACTTCGAGCCGAGTAGCGGTTTCAAGTTTCAACCGACTGGACATTTCCGCTGAATCAAGATGACACCAGAGTAGCTCCATGGTAACGATTTCGTAAAAATCACAGAACTGTCTCATTAATATTTTGAGCGTTTTATATAGGGGTGCCATATATCATTTTATCATGTTTTCTAACTGAGTGGGAAGCCCATCGTTTATTCTGGTACTGTTTTTGTGCAAAATCTGGCCCTGTTACACAAGTTGTATGCTCCGTTCAACTCTAGGCTGACAGTGCGTATCGAAGCTACACATGCTCGTCGGAACCACTCTACGTCTTTTTTCCGTCACGTGATCACGCTCCTACCCATATCCACGCGCAAAGAGCGCGATCAGGTGACAAACGGGAAGCTGTTGATTGCCTGGTTTGATAGGTTGTATTGATGTTATCCAGTTGAAAATTTCTGTCCAGTTGCAACTTTTTTCAACCTATCCGAACCTAAATAGAGAACCTAGCTAGTTTGTCGCAGTATAGCCATCGTAGTTGTTGCATCATAAAACCCTTTATCATAAATCATCAGCGTATGAACTATGTCCTCAGTGAGAAAATAATTTCAGTTCCCAGCATACATATTTGCGGGTAAATGCCGAGGAAAGGACAGTCGTGGTTGATTACTAAAAGCTTAACGCGTTTGTACTCTATCAGCTCAAATTATTAGCGGGCATAAGTCAAAGTGAACCGTTCACTGAATATTAGGATCACAAACTCGCCATCTCAAGCTTCTAGTACACCGAAGCTTTAATGGAGTTGGGGTTTGATGATTCAAGAGAGCTCAAAATGAGAACAACCATTACAGAAAAGAAAAAAAAACTCACTTTCAAAGCTACACAATTTATTTATCCTAAGAACAATTAATTTGAACCAAAAAAAACAGCAGTAAATGGATCATCTCCGTATTCATTCGTGAAGAATTAAATGCATTGGGACATTCAAATACACTGTTTTGCAAAACACATGCATAAGAGTTATCAAATTTCTTTCCTCTTCAACCCCTGATGAAGAAGAACCTTGAGGAAGCCTTAGCCAAACCAAAATATTTTATTAAAGTCAGGTGCTAATATGATAGCGTGCGTTCTTTACCATAAAACTCGTTATGACCTAGAGGATATATTTAAGATGTCCTATTTACCATATCCATAAAGATTTATTGCATAAACTTATATTTTACTGCCTCAATTATTTTTTTATTATTTGTATCATGTCCCGAAGGTATAGCAAATAAAAAGATATGATCTGCAAAAGTTTAAAAAAAAATAACGCAAAATAAGTCCTGAAGGAACTGGTGGAGTCAATTTACTTTTACGTACAATTGCAGAAAGTTCGCTGATTAAGATATCAAAATATTACAAAATACAAACGTGCTGATTGTTATTATGACAATACGAATGATTATGCACTACGTTTCCAAGAACTGCACTATCACTTAAATTTTCTTTAGATGATCTTCACCTTATAGATGCTTAGGACGAATTGATTGGCCACCCTTGTTGTTATTTTATTTACGCAATTATTAAGATCACACTTCATAACGCCGATGCATAAAAGCAGGCGTCGTATGATAACAAGAAATTCCCCACGTGATACTGAAAAAGACTAAAACAACGCAGAAATGTAAACAAGAAATCAGACAAACAACAAGCCGAAGTCGTGCAAAAGTAAAATTTGCCATTAACTCGAGTGTGTTTACTGATCTTGAAAACTGATTTGTTATCAGCTAACGCAATATTCTCTGGTACGTTACTCTTTTTAATGATGGTCTGTAGGAAACGATCAATTGAAATAACTGCATCTGACATTTGATTTTATGCATTAGTCACAGTGTTCCCGCCTACCAAAAGGCATTGTGAAGACATCAAGAATATCTAGGTTTGTCTGTGCAACATAGCTTTTTTTGTTATTGAACTTTTTAGTCCGAATGTCAAATACTTTTTACTCTTTATTGTCTTCCAATCATTGAAAGAAAAAATATATAATTGTCTTCTGAGCATTGTAAACGGGTGATTGGGCCTTGTCAGGCGAAACATTCTCTAACTTTACCATTCATCTAACACAGTGGTTGTCAACCAATTATGCTTCGTGGACCTCTTTTGGTTCGGCGGAGATGATGGAGGACCCCGTTCTTGGTGAGGGGAAGGAAAAGGTGTAGGTTAATTATGATAGTGATTTAATAAGTGGATATAACTAAAGGCTAGTGTGAAGTAGACTTGTCTTATTGACATATACACGAGAAAACTCGACCCGAAAATTGGAACGTTTCCCCTCAATCTGAGAAAA
Source organism: Ixodes ricinus (assembly GCA_037355805.1). NCBI lineage: Eukaryota > Metazoa > Arthropoda > Arachnida > Ixodida > Ixodidae > Ixodes > Ixodes ricinus. The sequence continues at coordinate 68,446 of JAZHYW010048926.1, read as the reverse complement.
TACAACTTTTATTGCCGTGCTTGACTAGATGACGCAGATCTTCGCGGACCCTCATTCGATGAACCACTGATCTAACACAGTCGGATTAAGGGTAGCTTCGCTCCCCCTCCGAAATCCAAAAATATACACATTAGACTCATCCTCCCGCACCCCAAGGACATCCATCACACCCCCCCCCCCCCCCCTTGAAGGAACCTGCCGCCATGTGTGTCTAAATATACAGAAAACAAACAAGCTCTTATCTTCAATTGTATAATTCTTTCATGCGCGAGCGCTCATTGGAATTAATTCTGGTAATATAGATTTTGTTAGCAATAAAGAAACGCAGATCCACAAGAGAAATCATGTGTGCCTCACCTGGTTTCCTTCGTAGAAATTATATCTGTGTGCAGTGATATATAGTGCATTCAGCTTTTTTATAACAAGAGGGCTCGCAAAAATATTCTCAAGGTGTATTATGTTTTAAGGTTTATTATATAGTACGTGGGTCTTTTTCACGCATAAACAAACATGATACATAGGTGTCATTCTTGAATGCGTTATAATAAATTTTTCGTTTTGTTGTACATTTGTATTTAAATTTAAAACAACAAACGTACCTCTATATATGTTTATCTGTCTGAAGATAGAGCAATCAAAATATACATATATAATTAAATGAAACACTGATTTTAACTTAATTAATTATTATCGTGTGCGCGGGAATTGGAGAAAACTTTAAAATCAGCTTTACAAAAAAGAATAGCAAAAACCTTTTAAGCCCGTTTAGTTCAAAACTATTATCACGCCATTATTAAGGAGGCGTTTTACGCACACACTGCTTTTCTGAATAAAAAAAAAAGTTTGGCAACTCTTGGAACCGGTACTGATTGCCAGTTGGCTTTGCGACTTCTCTGCTTGGTTCATGTGATGTACCACCCATCTGAGCCCTAAACCAAAGTTTGTGTCGCTAGAAAATAACATAAAATTAAACATATTATTAATATTTTGTTAATAGCAGTGGCTATACGTTCGTTCAAAAAAGCTAAGGTAAACCTTCACACATGACACTATTTGAGATAAGCTATATTTCAGCTTTAGATAACTTCGCGCGTTATCTTAACGTTTGCTAAACGCAATCGTGTACAGTCACATAGTCAATTTTGATCTCGCAAGGTATGTGTAAAACAATCATTGCCACATGAAGGACGGCGTGTTCCTCACGCAAGTCTAAAGTTAGGATCTTGAGCCGTCGAACATGCTAAGCAAACTGTGTTGCTCTCTAAAGCCCTGCACTAGCTCCCTCGCATGCCGCAACTCCGCGCAGAACATGCATCCTCGTATTCATATGAATCAAAAATTTAATTTGACGAAAGCATAATCATTTGCAGGCATAAGAAGAGAGCCGGGTGTAACAAGATGAAGAGGACAAAAACAAAAATTGTATCAGAGCTTTTTTTTATTGCAAACGGGTGGTAAATAAAAGCCTAAACGATTTAAGTTGTGGTTCAACTTATGATTTACATCGCGATTAAACTCAGACCAGCTTTACTATGTTGATTTAACTCAAACCTTTTCCGCAGAAATCCTCAAAATAGTTTTTATTTATCGTTTATGTATCATTTCACTGCATTCCATGTGCATTTTTTTGTACTGAAGTCCAATAATCATCAAGCAAAATAACATTTATACCAAGGTGAATATGAAAAAACAAACAAAAAACAGTGCACTTCTGAGCTAACTTTTTACCTTGCACTTCGTTCGCCAGTAACGTATAACGTCCTATTGCAAGCAAATCAAACCTCGCAAGAAATAAACTAAATCTAGAAAAGTAATATCTTATTGCAAGCATATCATAACGTAAAAGGAAAAAAAAACAGGTAGAGCTTTTTAGCTAACTAAAACATCAAGCTGTTTTGTTCTAACATTGCGGGGCTTGCATCAATAAAAAGTTGTTCATAAACCCTTTTCAAAAGTGCGCGCCATTGCACGTCCGCCATTGCCAGAGTGCATACTCTGAGCATGCGGTGGACGCGAGTGTGACGTCAGAGTTCGGCGAGGCCTACTCGGGTCCAATCACACGCTTGGTGCCCCCAAAAAATGGCCACCGCCAATGTTACTTTATGGACTTTTTAAAAGGGCCTATTAAACTGCATACTTTCATGCTACAGTAATTCTTCCCTCCGGATTTCTTATCGGCGATCGGGCGGATTGATCAATTAATCTGCCATGTTTAAAATACACCTAGTGATAAAGAGTCACTATTTTTCTTGCAACCGTAATTGAAATCGAGATTAATCGAATATAAATCAAATGAATCTGATGGAAAAAAGGTGATTTAAACCAAATAAATATGATTCAGATCGCACAATTATGAGCTAAATCAAATAAATATAATTTAACTTTTTTACATTGTTCTTTTTGTTTACTTTGATTAAGGGTAATGGTGTCACCATGTTGTGACCCATTAACGCACATGTGTACGCATTTAGTACACATCAATTACTCTTTTGAACATTCAGCTACAGTGGAATATCTCGAGCAAATTAAGATAGTATAGACTACGGTATTTACGTTTTTTTGATCGAATTGGGAAAGCACTGATAAAGCGAGGATCATGTTATCGTTGTTGTCTCCCTTTGCTAAGGTCTATGAAATTGTTTTATTTGAGCACATTTCAAACTTTTTAAGCATAAGATAAGTTCCTTCACAACACGGCTTCATGCGTGGTAGGTCTGTTGAGACAAATTCTGATGTCTTTTTTAAATTCCTTGTTTCGCCTACTGTGTGTCAACGTGGACAGGTGGACCGTTGTGTATTTCGATCTCTCTGAGGCTTCTGACCTAGTAGACCATTCGCTCCTTGCACACAGACTAGAATCCTACGGCGTGAGTACCTCCCTTTGTTCCCTGTTTCTAGATTATTTGTCTAATAGACACAATTTTGTTCGTGTTCTTGGACATCACTCTCGGCCTTATGTTTCTTCTTCGGGTGTGCCGCAAGGCTTATCTGGGCCGATCTTTTTCAATGTTTTTATTAATGATTTGAGCCCAATTGTTCGCGATTCGGTCGTCTTGCAATATGCAGATGATGTCAAGTTGTTTAGGCAGATCTATATCCTTGGAAGACTGGGAACACTTATGGAGGACGTTAGGCGTGTGTGCAATTGGTGTCGTCAAAACATAGCTAGCGCTCAATCCTTCTAAAACCGTTATTATGTCTTTGTCTAGAAAGGTAGAAAAAAATGAACTTTTGTTACCAGATTGGCAATGATCCTCTACGAAGAGTCGAGTGCACGCGTGATCTTGGTGTATACATAGACTCTTCGTTATACACCTTACTGTATATATGACAACCTTATAAATGGCTCTTTGCGTAAGCTGGGAGTAATTTCTAGAATCGCGTGAGTTCTCCACAACAGCTCTGTATTCACGGTTATATTCTCGTTAATCCGGACCAAGTTGGAGTTTTCCCCTGTAGTCTGGAATTGTATTAGTTTTACGAGCCAAGAGATGATTGAAAAATGTTCAAAAGCGTTTTTTTTCCAATTGTTTACGGTCGTTACATTGGTCGTACTGTTTTTTATTCTTATGCGAGACTCTCGGAACGATGTAAATGCCCTACTTTGAGTTCCAGACGGCGTGAGCGCGATCTTGTTTTCTTGTATGAATGTATTCACGGATTAATTGATTGCCCAGATCTCACCTCTGCTATTAATATTCACGTTCCGAGTCGAGTTTTGCGGGTTTCTCCAACTTTCCATGTGTAGTCAAACAGACGTTTCGTTTTCCATTTTCTTAAAACAAGCGGTTTATTCCTACGATGCCCGCTCGTCGCCGAGGCTAGGACGTACCTTGCTGAATCTCGTTCCTCTCCAGTCTACTTCCTTCTTCTATCTTGTCCACACGCGTCATCTAGGTGATCACCATCATCTATGATACTCCATCGCGTGGACCGGTTGCGGCATGTGTACCGTGGTCCTCGCGCACACGTTCCGACGGCTCCTGTCGTTGACAACTCATGTTAACACATCATCAAACGAGTCCCATGACCCGTATTCAACATTTCTACAATACCCTCAGGGGAGCAAATATTGACGTTTTTAACCCAAATTTCGTAGCTTTTAAGACTTTTTGTAACTAACCTGTGAACATTTGTTGCGCATCATTACTAAGGCGTCAAGCTGTGTCCATGTAGCACAGAAAATAAACAAATGAAATGAGAAATAGAAAAATGTCGAAAAGAAAAGGAATGTAATCAAAATATCTAGAAGTGAATTAAAAAAAACCAATTTGCGGCCGATCGAAGTTGTATATGACGGTTCTGTAACATATAGTATACCAAAATATCGCGAGTCATTGCATTCGGAAACAACGAAAAAATACTTACTTTTTTCTTTTCGAACGCACAGCCACGAGAGCTCGAGTTCGGGTTTACAAGCTCGTATTTTCGAAATGTTAGCGGCTGTAAACCCATCATCACTTTAAAATCACCTATGTGAAAGCGATTCATCGTTGTGTTGAAACATATATTGCTCCCGTTAAGGGGCTTCTACAATTGTTATGCTGTTAAATCTTAGTTACCAAACTCTGCTCCAAAGCGGGCATTTCATAACCTTCGTCTATATTAAATCTATCACGAGGACCTTTCCAGGTCAGTCGTACCTGTCGTAACAGCCACGATGCATAAGCCGACTCAATTAATTGCAATAACGTGTATTTTCATCTTTGTTTAACTACTAGTGAAGAACTCGCTGAACAACGTCAAGCTTATCGTGTTTTTTTTTAATAAGGTAATGAGCAGCTTGTATTTGCACGTCAGGCAGATAGTGTACTTGCTTGCAATAAAGTGCAGTGAAATTCCACGATGCTAAAGTGCCGTGCAGCGTTATATGATCACGTGAGTAATCTGTTTCTTGCATCACCTCTGCATGCATAGGTTTTCCGAATACGTTATAACTTGAAGCGACCTATAATATTAAATGAATAGTGACTTCGATGTCCATTGTTTCACCGACACTATATATGTCCTCTACCCCAATACGTTTTGCAGATCAATTTTGCAATCCACTTTATTTGGCCAGTTTTATGATGCTTTTCAGATTATTCCAAACATTAAAGCAAGAATGAGATTTTCCGAAGTTTTAATGCTCTATTTATTTCCGCGTAACTTCATCGTGTTGATGTGTGTAGAAATGTCCCCTCGTTTCACCGGACATCCGATAACTCGCCTCGACCTTGCTCTGCATCACTTAACTGCTGATAATAGGCATGCCCATGATTTATATTTGATCGAGTAAAATTAATTAAGATTACAGCGGATAATATCTGACGTGTGGACAGTGAACGTCAGGTATAAAGCTTAGAGTTAGGGTGAGGTAAGTACCTTTTACTAACACATCACTTCGCTCAACACCCTCAGAGTGGTGTTTCTTATACACTCACAGTTATATTGTTCCAACATTTGTGTGTGTGTATCTGACAAGCCTTCACACGGCAAAGTGCCCCCCCCCCCCAAGCTCATTTTATATTTGTTTGGTGATTTCTATTGTATAAACGTATGTGCAGCGTGAGGTCGGACTGCCCATATAGCTAACAAACAAAACATATAGCTAGGTGACCTGCTTCTGTGCTGAAGAATCTGGCAAGTTCAATACGATCACGTGAAAGCGTCAAGTCACAAAGTTTGTGCATTCCAAAGCTGTGGTAGAAGGACTTCTGTCGCTTAGGTCAAGCTCAGTACACGTAAAGTGATTTTTCTTATCTCTTTCTTTTTCCTTTTTTTAAATCCTCTTTTTTATCTTCCACTTCGTGATGCTGAGATTGTAAACACGCTATATATATTCTTAGCGTAAACAAGCGATATCCAATTGCTGCAGTTTTTCTCTTCTACTTGAAAGTATGCCGTTAAAATTACTAGTAGGATGAAGAGAGCTCATATGAAGCATTAACCTTAACGATAAAATGTGGTGCCCAACAATACTGTTTTGTAGAAGACTTCGAAAAAGCATCCATGTGGTGTTTGCGCTTACAGTGTTGCGCAGTGCGCACTTGTTATGCTTCTTTTGAAATGCTATCGTGAATTCCTTTCACCATAGACCCTTCCCGAAATTCAGCGCCATCTGGTGGCTCAAATGGCAGTTTAACTTTTACCGTACTGATGGCGGCAATGAATATCTAGTTTGCACTATTGTATCGGGCACCGCCACTTTCGCAAGTCAACGGCAAACAAGAATGTTCGTTTAACGGTAACTTCTTTCTCAATCTCTCACAGTGTCAATGGCGAAAAAGATGCAACCAGTCAGAACGAAGCGACAACCCACATAGACGCCTCGATAAAGTTCTATACGTCAAGGAGCTTTGAAACCGATTGTGTGCTCTAAAAGATTGTCTTGACCCGAGTTAGAAATGAACGCTTACGCAGCTCTTGCATTCAATTCCTGCTTCGCATCATGCTAACGTCTCGAATGTATGTAGGCCTCGAACCATCAGCTCAGGAGCACCTTCAACGTCTTCCTTCATCAGCAAACAGAAGGCCGATATTAGTACGGCACATATGCCATTTTTCAGATGATGATAATAGTGATCAAAGTGGCCAGACTGAATTTCGGAAAGGGTCTATTACATGTCATAATAAACGAACCATGGCAAGAGGTCTAAGAAACGAAAAGCGACACCTTGACCATGCACGTGAACGCTTGCCAACTACATGTGAACCATACGTCCGTGAGCAGCCAATGGCTAGAAAGCGTGGAAACACAGATGCGCAGGGTCAAAGCGCAAGGTCACTGCGCACGCACTATGCTTCATTGTCTGAGCCGGTGATAACACGCGAATACAGAAAGGGGACGAACGCCGTCACGTCACGCTTTTGGCACCGCTTTTGTAGCCCCATCGATTCGCATCAGCTTCGTTTGGACTTATGGTGAAACTAAGTAATAATAACAATTGTGTTGTGGTTATTTTTATACAGGCGAAAGTTAGTCAGCCTCAGTGGGCGTGTGATGTCTGCAGCTGGACAGGAGAAATTTATCGAGTGCAGTACCACTGCCATTCTGGGGTCCTTGACGTGCATCGCGCAATAATGATACACTATCCGCAATCCACTATACGATGCTCATCCAGATCATTATAAGACCAAATTAGCGAGCATGCCGCTCAAGACGCCCACCTGTCACGTCTCCAGGCCTCTGGTAGAATCCTGCAGACCGGGCTAGCCAGTCCAGGGACACGTGAGGCTTGATGCCGTGCTCAGACAACGTCGGATGGAACGCGCTGCCAGGCAGCAGGCCGGGCAAGACACCCGGCAAGGCGCCGGCGGGGAGCCCGTACAGCGGATGTCCTCCGGCGGTGGCAAACACCGCAGCGGGGTAGCCGGGAAACGCTCCCAAGAGCCTACCAGCCTGAGAGGCCACCACAGCCGCCACAGACACCGGGGGCGGAGGACTGCAGCCGGGTTCTCCTTCGGAACAGCTTCCTGGAGACTTGGATGCCGGCGTCGCGCTGTCTCGGGCCAGGAGGGCCTCGATGCAGAAGGACTTGACCGTTGGAGACGCCGACATGTCCGCCATGGTCGTCTGCGAACGCGGCGGACCGGTCACGTCGTGACGGACGACGCGACGGGCTCGCTACTTCTACGTCGGCGTCGTCGATAGTAACCGCGGTTCCGTCGGTTTCTCGTACTCGGCCCGATTCTTCGGTTCCGTTTTCGAGCGGATCGGCGGAGGAGAGCGCGAGGTGCGGAGGGAGGACAGCGGCGAAAGTTGGAGAGAGGGAGGGCGGTGCTAGGCCTAACTGCTAGGCCTAATGCATTGCGGATGGTCGCGGTGGTGGGGGCGGCTTGAAACGGGACAGCACGCCGATCGAAGCGGCGGTGGGGTCCTCTGGAAGAGGCGGAGCGCAGCGGCGCGGTTGCGGCCTCGGGGAATCGGAATGACTGACGTCAGCGGTATCGTCGCAGGTCTGGGGCCGCCCACGGCTCGATTTTCCCGGGATGACTGCACGCGGGCGTCGGGCTCGATGGGCTCTCTGCCACACGGTTTGAGCGCGGCGACGGCGCGCAGCTATGGCGTCGTCGGCTTTCCTTTGTTTCGCTAATTGGGTTGTGTCGGGGAGGTTAAATTGCTCTTGCATCGGTGTGCGACGGGCTGATAATCTTGCGCTTCTACTTTTATTTGATGAGGCAGAGTATGAGATAAAATAGCAGGAAAGACGAAAGAGAGTTGGCGCCAAAAAAGTGGCCCGAACTGCATATACTTTCTCGGAAAAGTATAGGTCACGTCGGTGTTGAAATTATGTTCTTAAAATTCCAAGCAACGTGGCCGCCGCTTCCTCGTATAACAAGATGACAGTTTGGACTAGTTGGACCATGACTGAATGTAACATTCAAGGAAAACAAATTAAGATAAGGGTGGACAGTATAGGTATGTAAATAACCAATACGACGAAGGGAGCCTGTGCGAAGTTGACGCTGCAATTTCTCCTTCGTTCGGCCAGTTCTAAAATTACATTACATAACCCAGTAAAATACTCTCGGCATTTCTTAATACTATTAGAATCAAACGTCATCTAATGTTAATGCCATCGATGAAATTTCCAGTATACATTTCAGGCATTCATTTCCATTAAAATCTAGTCAGTGGTCAAATCTAGTCAGTTGGTCCCCTTCTCTTCTCTTGGTGTCATCCTTCGAATTTCCTCAGTCTCGGGTTGCGTCAAAATGTTCAGTATACACCAGCTCACTTGCGCCCTTACGTTCTGTTCAGTGGTGATGCATGTAGTCATAAATGTGCGGCAACTAAAGCACTCAAAGTTATCTATCGGAGCCATTCATATATACATGAATATATATACATCTAAAAATAGTATGGAACGAACGAAATATATACCAATATATGTTATTATTGTTTTCTTTTGGCAGCCTTCTTTATTATAGTAAAGTGTGTTTTTACCTCTTGACGCAAAGGAACCCCAAATTGGTTTAGGTACCTTCATTAGAGGGCGTAGAACGCGTAAGAAGCAAAACCTGTCAAACTTTCTTTGAAAAGTTTATTGGCTACACACATACCTGTGACTATCTGTTAACAGCAATTTTTTTTTCTGAAACAACGAGAATTTGATCTGAATATGACTCAGCAAGTCAGGTTTGCCACGAACTAACGAATGCATTGTTTCACCACAATAACTCCTTATTAGGTAATTGCTTCCAGGGTTCTCTCTCTGCGTTAACAGCTTTTTGCATTTAATAAGGAAAAGAGCAAAAAGTAGCATATCAGTGTAGGGGATATTATTTCAGAAATGAGGTGGCGACGGCGGCGAGGAGAGGGAGGGAAGGGTCAGAGGGTAAAGAGGGGGGGGGGGGGAGTGCGGCAGTTTCGAAAATGATGTCCGATTCTCCTGAGAGCATTTAGCATGAAGGATTTCAACATTCAACTGTCTCAGTACATCACTAGGTTCCATTCATCGCCAAACCAAATACGTATAATATTAATGAAACGGTCTTGTCTAGATGCTATTAGTTTTTATATTGGTCTATGTATTAATTTATCGAGACATCGTACGCAAACTTTGAAACAAACAAATAATTCATGTAAACAAAGAGCTGTGAAATCGTGCATGAGGTAAAGAAAGTTGATACGATCCAGTTGGAACTCTTTACGCATCTTCATTTAACTTAAACTTATACCAAGACAACACTTCATATGCGTTGTCTCAGATAAGTCTTCCTCTTGGGGAAAAGCAAATCGCTTTGTTCCAGCCAACTTGGTGCAATGTAATGTCAGCATCAAAAAAAGAACATCTTAAAAAATTGTTTTTCTTCACTTCGAAAGGAATTCTTCTGGTTCCTCTCAAGGTTGTCTCACTGGCGGGTTCCTTAACAAGAAAACAAATCTTTACAATCAACTTTTTTTTTTTATTCTTCCGATTTCTGAGAAAACGCATTTATTAGACGGAAGATCAAAAAAAATATTATTGAAATGGGAGGAAGGCGCTTTCTGGCACGAAACAACAACAACAACAACAAATGTTCGAAGATATTGTAATAAGGCAGGCGAGGTGGTTAAAGTTAAACATTTTAAAACCCAAGACGGAGGCTACAAGAAGGGTACAAACACAATACATCTCAAACACAGCTAGTAAATTTTATTCAGGGCACTTCTTTTATAGCCGTCATCTCCACACCGCTCTCCACTTGCACACGGCCCAATGGTTCGTGTGCGTATATATACTGAGGGCGTGGTCTTTTGTTTCCTCTGAACCTTACACTCTAAACAAAGCCCGTGCGTCTACTTTCCTGCACAACACTCGGAGAGCCAATCACCGCAACTTACGGAGGCAGCTCAGCGAATGACGATGCCGAAACATATGTTTAGACTAAAAAAACGCAGTCTGAGTTGTGAAATTAAGCAGTGCAAAACGTCACGCTTGCATTGCTCAATGTCACAATTCGGACTGCATTTTTTGGTCGAAACACATGTTTCCATGTTTCAGCATCGTCATTCGCTGAGCTGCCTCCGTAGGTTGCGGTGATTGGCTCTCTGAGTGTTGTGCGGGAAAGTAGATGCCCGGGCTTTTTTTAGACTGTATGACCATCTTTGGCAGTCGTGTGTAAACTGTAGCGAACCGCTGGGCCGTGTGCAAGTGGAGGCCCGGAGTGGGTATAAAAGAAGTGTCCTGAATAAAATGTAGTAGCTGAGTTTGAGACGTCTTGTGTGTGTCCCCTCTTTGTAGCCTCCGTCTTATCTTTTAGAAATGTTTAACAAATTTTGGAAGTTACACACAACAGTTACGAACGCAATAGGCGAAGGAAGTACAGAAATTAGGCTGCAATCTGTAAAAACGGGCATATCGTGTAGTTGCACATGCACATACCATACAATTCAAAAAAAAAAAAGCTGACATTATTTTACTTTGCGCATAATATATTTAGAATGCCCGTGGGTGTTTGAGATAGTAGGTTGTTAAGGAAGGCATTGTTTACAAATCATTTATCGGTCTCAGTAAAAATACCAAGACGGCCAACAACAATGTCACTGCCTGGCAAATCGATTTTGCTGTTATTACTTTTTTAAATAGTTGGTGACAATCCACTGTGTGCACTTGTCCATGAGCATTCATGTTTTATCGTGACTAAGGGTGCACTCTTTTAAAAATCCCTCGTAAGCAAAAACTAAGGGGAAACTTCTTTTTGCGCGCTTTGACATGAGAACAGTACATACACAATATACCTATAAGTGTAACTTTTTTTTATTATAGCCCGCTTTATTCAATTATGTCGAAATTTTTGTACGTATATTATTTGATAGGGAAGTTACGTGACCACCGTTGCGATGATGACGCACGTTTCCGTTTTTTGTGTAGGTTTCTTCCACGATATCCTCCGCTTTAATGTACTCCACGTTGAAAAAAACTCATACTTGCAGTTTCCTAGTGAAGCGGGTTTGCGGTTTTCTTGCATAAATACAGTGTAACAATGGCGTCCCATCTTCATAAAAACAATTTGCCTTAAAGAACGGAAAACGCAGTTGCGCACAACAATGTTATGAAACCTAGCAGTTATCACGACACAAAAGTTTGGCTTTATTTTTTATTTTTCAAAATGATCCAAACATAAAAATAATCTTATAAAGATAGAGATGAGAGAAAGTCGTTCCACGTCCATCAGTTGCTGAAAACATACGGCTCGCGTTACAAATACCATCACTTATCGGGACGACTAGATGCTATGGCGCGCCAAGAACGCGAACAATGGGAGGGAAAAAATAACGAGAAGATATAGCGGTATCGACCGCCATTAGAGAGAAAGTGGGGAGAACGATGGAGGACAAGGAGGAAAACGGTGACGTCACAGGAGCGTGGGTGGAGTCTCCGCCCTGAAGGGGCGTTTCTCGGTCGGCAAGGCTCCGCCCAATTGCAAGATGGCTCCTGTCGGTGCGAAAGGATATATGAAAGATGGAAAGGGAGAAAGAGTAAAAAGATAGAGAGAGAGAGAGAGGAAATGGGGTTCTAGGCGCTCGTGGAAAACACAAAGGGAAGGACTAAGATGATTGCTGCGGTTGGCGCGCTCTTGAACACACAGATCGGCGCGCTAGCGAAAGGCGATTAGGAAGAAACGGGACGACTTATCGTCATCGCAAGACGTCGAGCAAACGCGACGCTTTCCGAAGAACGGCAAAGTCAGGCTAATCGACGGCAAAGGGATGAATATGGTCATCAGCTCGTTATGAACGGGAATTAATCGTTCCCTCATCCATTGCGCGCTTCGGGATTAATTACCCAGTAACGTTGTGCAATACAAGAAAAACAAACAAAAACAAACGAGGTTATCTTTTGCAGTACTTTGATGCACACTACGCCGAAATGCGAGTGCATTTTCCTCTTCCATGAAGGTCCTATTCCTCGAAATAAATTTAGACGAACTTGACTTTCTGACGTCCGCGCTACTGACACTTTATCTCACGCGAATTCGGCTTCTGCGCAGGCGCAATGCCCAGCTGGTGCGGGAGGACGCGGACTTGTTTGTAACCAGCGTGTTGCTGTATATACCGGGTATACTTAACGTGAAACATAAGCTATATTTCTAATCAGTATAGGCCGTGTGCGCGAGACCAGATTCGCTTGAGGTGAGCTCTCTACGCATGCGCCGTGCCGACAGCAGCGCCGCCGCAGCGGCATGACGTCAGAGTCGCTGTTGTTGATCTATACGTCGTCGCTCTCGAACCACAGGCGATGAGATAATTGGCAGACGACATCGACACGTAAACCCCTGCCGATCGATGCAGTGTTTCTCATTTGTTCGCGAAGCACATTCGCGACTCCAGCGAACTACAGGGGCGCGCTGGTCAGGCAAATTGGCGGACGGAAGGAGGTCCTTTTCGTCGTTCAGCACGCGGACCACCACAAATTTCTTGCACCGCAGCGTAAAATTCGAGTGATAGTATATATGAACGCAAAAGCAATTTTCCGAAGGTGAAAACCTTTTCTTTCTTGTCAGTGCGTAGGAATGACGACGACGGAAGCGATAAAATAAATTACTGGAAACAATTTTTGTTTTTATGCTGCCTACGAGAACCAAGTAGCGATAGCAGACGAAAGAGTCGAAACGACCCTCTCGTGAGCTTCTCGGCGTTGCCGCTAAGCGTCGTCGATTTTGCTGGTGTCGCCAATATCGTTCTCTGACCCGGCTCTCAATCGTAGCGGAACGAGCTCACCTTGCTTCTCTGTCCCTAGCCAAGCGCTGTTCTCTCTTTTTCCAACGTCCGATTGGCACGACAAACACGTTCAACCTCAATGAGCCGCCGCCTCTGTTCAGCGATGTTCCAAAACGCTCTAGGCCGCCGCCATGTTGCTGATGCTGATGCGGCTAGTGCGATCTCCGCGCCCTCTATCAGCTAGAAATTTTCTGCCACTCTCTTGGGACCGTGAAGACTCGCTCAGCGCGGTTCTCTACCTGCGTTTTGCAGTTTTGTATCTGACGTTTTCTGGCCCCTCTTGAAAGTTTCCACTTAATTTTTTAGTGCGTGCTGCGTACCCTTTCTGTGTTATCTTCCATTGTGAGAAATAAGGAAGGTAAGTACCTGCCATTCAAGCTTTTCTGCTTGACATTCACGGGAAACGAAGGAGGTGAAGGACGTCGAACGACCCTCGACGCGATTTTGCGAACATTGTTCTCCTCCCTCCCAGAGATAATCCGCGCAGAATCCTCGGTCATCTCCAAAAATAGTTCTCCGGGTTGGGGTGGAAACGGGTCAGTCGCGTTCGTTCCTGACTTGGTACTGTTGTGAAAAAAGGAAGCTCTCCACGAAAACGTGCCCCAAAACGAAGTCATCTTGGATTCCGTCCGATCGTCAAGATGTGACTGTCGTCGACTGTGACTGTGTTGTTTGAGATCTTTCTCAAATAAATTCTTTTCGATAACGCTGCATTGTGTGGTACGTACAATATATTGTCCGAATGATAACACTTTCCTTTTGGCGAATATGTGCTGCCACCTATGGGGCGATGGGCGAACCTGAGGCGCACTGGGTTGGAGAGTATTGTAGAGAAAACAACGTGCACGTTAGGCTTCAGTGTGCTACCGGTTCGTTTTCTTTGGTTCTTCGAGGGTCGGACTTGTCAACTCTCCTGACTGCGACGAATCCAGGTTGCCCGCTTAACGGGATGAAGCCTACCGCACGGAAAGCAAAAAAGGCAGTTCCACAACCTGGGCGATAATAGTTCCGACAGCCGAAGCGGCTGATACAGTTCACCGGCACGATTGCGGTGCACGTCGTAATCTCAGAACGGCGTCGTCAGCATGATGACTCGTGTTCACCTTGTTCGCAACATCAAAACTTGAGTCTCGACTCTCGATGGTCTTATTTTCTTCTTCTTCTTCCGAGGCGCCCAGAGGCGAGAAATGCAAGATGGCGGATTGTGCCTGAACTCATACTCCGTTTCACCTTCAGTTCGAGCGCACGGGCGCCAGGAGCCATCCCAGGCAATCCAGCGTTGAGAAACCGTGATGTGACCCTGAGCTCCCTGTGTCGCTCTGCCCCACCGGCAGGTCACGCGATTTTCTCCTGGCGCTCGATCGGCTGGGATAGCTCGGAGCGTCCACTGCGCCGGACTGAAGGTGGAACGGGTCATGGTGATACTCTCGAACCCAGGCGCATCAAATACTCCGCGCATGCGCACCGCGTATTTCTACAAAAGGTCCGTCCGTGTCCTGTCCTCCGGTAAACACGTTATTTGTGAGCGTGAAAAATGCATGCCTTTCCGGCTCTCTTCTGTCGTAATTTATTTTTGACAGCTAAGTGCTTTGTCGTTTGTCATGCGGCGAATCGCGCGGAGCCAGTCAAAACTTATCGTAAAAAACACACAAAAATCTAGAACTTATACATTCAAGTCGCATTCGTTCTGTCGCGTGCGTACCCAACAAAAATAGATTATAGGTTTTTTATTGCTTTTTTTTTCTTCTTTCAAATGTGGTACAATGCTTTCGATGGCCTCGGGAAAATACGTGCACCATGAAACACAAAATACAGCGGGAAAAGACGAGAATTGAGCCGCCAGCATTGTTTGAAACTGCGCCTACGCAGGCTGCGCCTATCGAAATCACAGTCCTCTCGGTTAGGGTTAGCAGGGACGCCGGTGAGATCTAGCCTCAAACCCAGTGACTGTGCGTCGAAAACGGTTTGCCGCCCTGAAGTCGAGTGTTTCTTGGAAAGGTGTATACGCTCCATCCTTTTGCGAGGCGTTCTCACTGAGACGAGCGGAGAACTTGAAGCGAGCGCCTGACTTCTGAAACGCTCTTATCCAGCGGGACAGCTCGTATCCCGCCACCCGTTATCCCATGACGCATACGAGCATCGCACATATGACCTGCGCAAGTAGGGTAGCAGGCCAAATAATGAAATTGCGGATATAATATTTTCTTGGGGGGAGGAGAGAGGACACAGCCAAATTCTAACGCAGCTAAATACCACGTTAATTACAGACTTACATTATGGTACCAGGTACACAGGATTTTTTTTTAAGCCTTTACAGATTTGTTTTAAAAAAAGCCATGAAAGCTACTTATGCGGTTTCTGCATGTGAGTTATGCAGCCAGGGGGACATAGCATATGGGGCTAATTATAACGATCAGTCGTGGTAATTAAGTAAAATTTGGTAATTAACTTGGCCAATTCTAGCGAATTTGGCTAGAAGCCAAATTGGCTTCTAGCCATTGTTGTACGGAATGGCGTTCCTGGAACGCGTTCCTTTTGAGAGGAACGAAGGAACGCCGCCGTTCCATTTTGCATCGGTGGAACTGGAACGGGAACTCGTTCCATTTTTACTGGAACGGAAAAAGGAACGGCGTTCCTTTTTTATCCAGTGGGGTAATTTTTATTTTTATTTTCTAAGAGGAAATTTTAGAAATATGAAAACAATATATTTACGAAGAGCACGATCTCGTTAACTTTTTTATTACGTATTTTAGGGTTTATTTTGTGTGGTCCTCGCTTTGTAAAAGTTGGGTACAGGAGGGCTAGTGGACATTTATTATTTTTCAGTGCCCGAGGCTGCGGTGCAACAAGCAAAACCTTTAGTCGAAGGAAAATGCACAGGAAGAGGGACGTTTCAAACTCAGTTATTTTCTTTGCTTCCACGAACCCTCAAACACCTAGAAAGGCCGACAAAACCCACCAGTGAACTTCCACAAAGATACCTCCAGGTAGAACAAAAGAACAGATTACCAGACATCGAACGCACCCTTCTATCCCAAACATTGGTCACTTAAAAATACACAAAAATTTAACGTTATTCCTTCCTTCCCCACCTTTAAATTGAACAACGAATCCAGCCTTCACGAAGAAGGACTTGTAGTTTTCAAGACTGACCTCCCAAAAGCCCTCTTCTTCACTTGCTCGTCTTGCGGACAGCAACATTCAGAAGCAAATGTTGTTAAAGGGGCACTGAAGTCAATTTTAGAAAAGGTCATTTTTGACCTTATATTGTTTAAAATGTGTTAGTTCTCACATTTACCAAGTCTTGTATTACAAAACCGCCTATTCATCTCAGGGCAAGAGAAAAACACGTGGCCTCTTTTTCTCGCGGGTGACACCGTATGGACCAATGAAAGCCCTACAATATGCGCAGATTCCGAAGGATTTTATTATAACTCGTTTCGAAGAGAGTCTGATAGGTACACATTCAGACAAGACTCCTCCTTTTCTACCGCGGGCGAAGCCATCACTTGCAACTCGCCGACAAGCGCCCTTCGTCGACGACTTCACTCGGAAGAAAATTCTTCCCAAAAAGGGCGTGTCGCGATATTTGAACACGCTTCTAACGAGGAAATAAGCTACACACGATTGTGATTTCCGGCTTGTTGGGATGCTTAGAGAGCCTAAATTGAGTTGTCATCACAAAAGGACGATCTCAGAATTGACTTCAGTGCCCCTTTAAGTTCGAACGAGGAACTTTGTTAGATCGAAACGTGTGAGGTGGTTTTAAAACGCTCGTGCAGTGTGGGGTAACAGTACATTTGGCTCGTCTGAATCGCCCACCACAAACATGAGTATCATTAAACGTTGAGATTTTTAAAGTTGAATACATCAAGAAATGAAACTCTGCTTCCACATGTTTTCTTCTCCTGGTGCCCTTCCATCACGGCATTCAAATTATTATCTTTTATACCCCTGTCAGACGGGCACCTTGAATGTCATTTACGCTAAAGGCCTTTAGGATTTTCAAATGACATTTAAGTCGTGTCGTGTCAGACGGGCAACTCAAATGTCATTTAGGTGATGTCTATCACGATAGCGGTCTGTTGTTAACCCGGCAAACTAGTGTTCATTTTATTGTTTACTAAGTAAATAAAATGTAATGAATTCTTAGAACATAGAATTCAAACACGGTGATAAAAACTAAGGACACGTTCTGACGGAGACAAGGTGTTTTGCGGCAACTATGACACGACGTCACCAATCCCAAGTAATCCGTAGCCGTAGCCGTTCCGCCGCTTGGCTCGTCTGCTTTCGGAAATCCGTGCATCTTGCTCGCCGTTGTTCCTCGCGCTCTTTCGTTCTTCGCCGGATTCGTATACCCCGTTGACGTTTACGTCTGCGATTGATTCAAGCGAAGACCGTGACCCTGTAGCGATGGAGCCTGCTGACGACAATGATCGTAGTGCGATGGATCCGGAACTGCCGGAACGTCGGATCGCGTTCCTGACGCGCAACTGAGACCACGAGTATATTAAACAAATATATCGCAAAAGGTGTGCGAGATATACACGTTATAAGCATTTTTTTCTAAAAAGAATTGCTACAAGCATTGTTTTCAACTGTATTTACATTATTTACAATGTTTTATTTCAATTCGCGGAACTTGCGCTGACCGCTGTTGACGAGACTACACATTTACGAGCCGTAAATGAGTTTGGGAGAACTCAGTTGAGCTCGAATGTCATTTAAGTCAAATGTCATTTGAGTTGCCGTGTGACACTGCCTAAATGACATTTACACTGAATGTCATTTGGGGTAAATGTCATTCGAGGTGCCCGTCTGACAGGGGTATTATCTTGCCATTTGATTAGATAGATACAAAAAAACCTGACTTGATACAACAAAATATGGTAATCAGCAAAACACAAATGTAACGTATATGTAACGATGCGTTCCATTTTTCCAGCTGTAACGGGGACGAGTTTCTTTTCACGGATGGAACTTGTAACGGGAACGCGTTCCAAAAATCAGAAGGAACGAGGAAAGAGCTTTCGTTCCTTTTTTTTGAGGAACGTGTACAACACTGCTCCCAGCCAATCTCTGACTCGTGCAAGTAGGAGTGGTTGACGTAACGAATAATACAGGTCCTTAATGTCCATTGACATGACCTCACAGGATTTCCGATGGAACGCTTGCAAACAATCGATCAACTCTTCAGACTTCTTCCGGGCAATCGGGCTGTTTATCTCAACGGCCAACAAGCACCTTTGCAAAAATGCCGACATCACTCTTTGCCACGTCCCAATCTCGACCACCCTCAGCGGTAACATCGGCTTGTGATCTTGAGAAAAAGTTTACCGAGAACGAATCTCTCGTTACTTCCTTAATCTTTTCCAGCACTGAAACCATCTCACAGCCTTCCAGGATATCTATACATTCTTCTTCATCCGCTTTAAATTCACTGTACATGGTTGAAACAACCCATATCGCAGCCCTCGACTTATCCTGGAACGCTGCCATATAGGCAGAAGCGCAAGCCTGTCGGTCTTGTCGGTCTGAATCAGGGAGACGTGCCCTGCTCCCAACTCTCTTTTGAGCATTCCTACGTCCCTAAAATCTCTTTTCTCCGTTTTGTTCTTGCTCCTTACTAAACGCGAAACCGTCTTCCCTCACTGATCGGAAAACCGTTGCCTCTCATCAGCTGGAATTTTAAAAGCGATGTTTTGGACGCTTGAAAGGATATCTAACCTCGATGGTTCGATATTCAAACAGAACTTAGTACTCTTTTCTAACAAGGACGTAGAACACTCGGAAATGGCTACGTTGATGGGGTTTACAACATTGGTCTGCATCGTAGCTGACCCTTCGCGATCAATGTTTTCACTAAAAGTTGTTAGCTGAGTTCGAGACGTGTGTCCTGTCCCCAGTCTTTCCGCTCGTCTCTGGTTTTAACGATGTGCAAACCGTAGTGTAGCATTGACGACTTTTTTTAAACAAATCTGTAAAGCTTTAAAAAAAAAACTGTATACAAGGTGTTTCCCTGGAGCTAACTTCTCCAACTGATCCAATCAAGGCAGTCAAACCAGCACACATGCGTAAACACTCTTTCCTATCTTGCCAGCCACTTGATAAAAGCTATCCTGTAAAAACAACCAACACGTGACAATACTTCAAACGTTCGTATCTGTTAAACAACGTGTCTACACAAAAGCATCTAGAAAAGAAACTGCCGTGTCATTTAGTAAAATCGAAAGAATGCTGACGCAGTTGTCACCCGAGGATTTTATAAAATACACATCAACTATTTCCCTTTCAGTCTTGTTGTTTTCTCTTTTAATAAATTTTGTCAATTCTAACAGGGGATCGCACCCGTAATGCATGCAGTGTACTGCAAGATTGCCCCCCCCCCTCCCCCGATTTGTTACGAACCGCTAGACGATGCTTACGCGTATCATGAACGGTATACGTTCGTGATAAAAAACACAGCGCAAAAACGCAAGAACACAGGGGAGAGGATTACACACACGAAGCGCCTTGTCCTGTGTGTAATTTTCTCCTCTGTGTCCTTGTGATCTTCGCGAGATTTTTATGTCAAAGTTTGCTTTGTTGGCAACGCACATTGGCCGCTTTTACGTGAAGACGACCGTAGCACATTCATTCAATATCGGACGACCATCATTGGGTAGATGAAAAAAAGAGAGAAGGATTGGAGGCGCGTGATTGGTCCCGGTATTTGGTGCGCCCCGGTCGTAGCCTCGTAAAATGTAACCATGTATCTAAAGTGATGATTACCATCATCATCGATGTACTTATCATTGTAGAAATAAAACACAAACGAAGTGCGCTGTATTCAATTTAATATATGAATTATCTTTATTCGTGTTACAACTGAAAACGCACCCTTTTCGCATGCCTGAGAAGGGATCTCTTAACGCTTTTTTTTTTTGTTGTTAATGAAGCGAGCGTGTACATTCATTTCCGTAGTGAGTTCAAATTTTAAATGCACAATTTCGTCCCCGCCGCATGATAAGATTGTGATAGCATCAGAAGTTTGAAATAGGTTTCCTTTTGTCTTTCATTTCTCTATTTGGCTACAGTGTTGCGTGACAATAAAGGTAAGACAAAAACATTTACAAAGAAAAAAAACTGTAATCTCAGGCGCATTGTTTCATGAGAATACTGGAGTTTAGACATAGGTAGGTTTTGAGATTTTTAGATACGTATGTGCATATTTCAGAAAGCTGCGCGAAGAGTGTTTTGTCAGCCTTTCACAGACTGGGACATCTGTTTATTACAAAGGTGTCTGTCGTTACCTTTCTTGTTCCTCTGTCTCGGGTTTTTGAGATCTTCACCAGCTCGCCCGGATGTGCACTGTTATTTCTATTAGCGATGTGCGCGAACAAAAGCGTCGCTGCGGTCAGCTTTCCACGAATGGTCAAACCATGGGCATATGAGCGTTGTCAGATTGTCAACTTTGACGGTGTTAGTTTCGGATTGCGATGGCTCTTAGCTTCCACTGTGCTTTTAAACACACCATCGAACTCGTCGTCGGACCTGAAGGTAAGTAGCAAGGGTAACAACTGCTGACGTCACGGCGAGGCAAATCCTAGTCGTGACGTCACGGATGGAAACCATAAGAGGGCGCCACCTAAACACCTCGGCGCTAATAGACATGCAGTGCTTGCTTAGCGAGAAATATCAGGCTGCACCTAAAAAGCGCTAATACATTTCTCACTGAAAGAACATATGAAGCCGATGAAACTTCCCCCATATTTGTCAACCGGCGAAACACTGGAAATGCTTTGTCATTGGTCACCTTGTGAGGAGATGAACAAAGCATATGCGTCGTGAAGAATTTCTTTACTAGAGGAGACTCTATGCTCGGCATGGACTATACGATCATTTCTTTCACCCGCGTGTCGCTGTAGTTTCCAGTATTAACCTCCAATGTGTTTTATTCTTTTCTTATACCGCGCTGAGCTTTAGTCTGCGTTCATTTTTGTGCGCTTCACGAGGAAAACCAACAACGCCGAGTGAGGTGAAAACGCCTTTATTAGGCTTTCGCGAGGCTCTTCTTGCCCTACGACACCGCGGAGAAACTGACAAATTTGGTCAGCCATGCCTCGGTAACACGGCAAGTTCCGGAACGCAGTTCTGGCCCGCAGTTCCGGCCCGCAGTTCCTCCTGCTCGCCACTCCGGTCCGCAGTGTTACGGCGAGTCACGAGTTCAGTGCACGAAGCTCGTCCTTTCTGCTTTTAATCTTTCCGCCCGGATTGTAATGAGCGGCCTAATTGTCGATGCCCCTTCCTCGAATCCCCGGACGGTGGGGAGGTGGTGGCGCCCCTCTCTTAATGCGCACAACTTGCAAATGAGGACCGTTAGGCGGAGCTCATTAGCGATTAGGAAATGCTCCCGGGGAAACGGCGTCATTAGTCAGAGCTGCTGCCGCGAGAGGGACTCGGCGAGCGAGCTGCCGACATGATTGGAAACAATTTGTTATCGTTTAGCAGTTATATGCTAATCAGTGTCCCCACTGCGCGGCGCTCGGACCGACGCAGCGACTGGACGCGGGCTCGTGGGTTTAACGACGCCCACGCGTAGTCGGGCGAGAATCGCCGATAAGACCACGTTGCCCTAGATGTCGAAAATCGACGGTCATAGACTTATGCCGTCACCTTGAGGGCGACCCCGATGATGAGATCACGCGCGAATGGGACCGCGTCAATGCGAGATAAATATAGAGTGTCCCAAGTCACCAGGCTAGATCTAAAATGGACCGTAAAAGCCGACGCCTGCACGTAGCAATCTAAACTTTTCGTCAAAGGTGTATTTCACAGGTCGGTTTTTTCTTGTAAAATTACAAAGCGTAGCTTTTTTCAGTAAAAAATAGGGCTAAGAAACTTGCCAGGGTCAAAGGCGGGCGGCGACGCAGACTACCAAGTCGAGTAGCGGGGTGGGTTTGGCGCTCGTATTGATAGATGGCGCTACCTTCTTATCGCGACGGCTCGCGACCACCGTGGTTTATTAAAATGAACATAATCTTTTTGTAAGGTACCTGTGGTTAAAAAATAAACGCCGACAATAAAAGCAAAACTTAAAGAGAAAAAAACGCGTCTGCATAATGACGGCGCTTTTGCTGCCAACGGATTTCGTCTGCGTGTCGTCTGCTTTCTTCCGCTGGTCGGCTACACCTTCGGACGCTGCTCCCGACGCCATCTATCAATACGCGCGCCAAACGCACCCCGCAACTCGACTCGGTCGTCTGCGTCGCCATCCGCCGTTGACCCTGGCAAGTTTTTTGGCCCTATGTTTTACAGAAAGGGAGCTACGCTTTGTAATTTTACAAGAAAAAACCGACCTGTGAAATACACCTTCGACGAAAAGTTTAGATTGCTACGTGCAGGCGTCGATTTTTACGGTCAATTTTAGTTCTAGCCTGGTGACTTGGGACGCCCTCTATATTAATGTGACTGACTGGGTTAAGTCTCCAAACGCAAGTTTGCAGACTTTATTTGACCTGAACAAAACTTGGGCGGCAAATCCGCCATAAAATATTTTTCTTTTTTATGGAAGTGTATTCTCATGATAGACGCCCGATAAGCTTTTCGTGGTTTGAACTACTTCAGTGTAAGACTCGGCAACGTTCCCCTCGTTAAGTGCGCTTCCTCGCAATGCGTACGTGCGCTGCTGAGATGCGTTTTCGTTTAATGGGAGGCGGAGCTGGTGATCATAATAGCACACAGTGGAACACAAGGTCGCGGAGCACAGTGACAGCACTAAGCCAACTCTGATGTAACAATACTAGCGTCGCTGTTTTTCCCTTTAATAAATAAAATTATATCAAAAAATTAATTTTGGGGAATGTTACAGCAGCGGATCCAGGTACATATTTACAATGCAGCGCTTTATAGAACCGTCCTCTTCATGAAGGCTCATCTCTGCAGGCTGACAAAATCACAAGCCACCATGCAACACGACAGAGACACACGCATTACGAGTAATATCCAGGCAAATATGTAGTCAACTGGCATGTTGTATATGGCCGCTGAGGTTGAAGCAAGTGCATTACTGCAGAGGCACCTTGTAACTGACTCCTCTTATTATTTCATCTTCCCGGCAATTCTATCGCGCGTAAGTTCCGCGCATGATCTGCCATTTACTCTGGTGATGCACTAGTCCAGTTCGGTTTATTCGAACATCCTGCTCTTCTCTATACACCTTTGCAAGTGGGATCCCGGCTTGACCTCGAACCGCGCGCCCAGGTGAGGCGGACCTACTCTCCAGCCAGGACGTTCGCTGCTTGTCGTACAATGTTGCCAAGCGTCTCTTGCGAAAGAGAAGGATATATTTTAAGGAATGCAATAATAATGAAATAAAAAAGCAGAACGAACCTTTATTGTCTTTGGAAACGTTTTTAGCACGTGCTACGTGGCTATTTTCATTCCACTTAAAACCAAAAGGAAAATATAAACGCTTCCAAAGAATGCAAACGGGAGGGACGTCAGGAGCCGCATGGCCATTGCATCAACGATGGCTGCGCTCGAGGCAGCGCTGGCTTCCACGACGTGCTGGAATAGAGGCTGCGATCGTTATAAAGTCAGCTCCAACCCTTAAACATGCCCCATCCTACAATATTTGATGCCACGATTGTGTGTGGATACCTCCCCCTGCGTTTCGAAACAGTAAGTACGTCGCTAACGTGCGCTAACGTCGGCCATCGGCGATGCAGCAGACGCCGCCATCTTGTCCTCGCCCACCTCAATGACGTGCCCCTAGCCCACCTCAACATGGCGGAAACGTTAAGCGGCGTAGAAAGGGGCAGGATGGTTCTTAACCTGCTACTGACCACAAAGATTCTCCGTTGCTGCACTACAGACCTCCCGAACTTTCTGCTTTAGCCTGGTGCAGCACTGGCGCAAGACTGCGGTCCTTCCGAACGGACTTCTCTGCTCTGCTGGTGCACTGGCGCTGTACGTTGACCCATTCGGACGTGTCGATGCACGATTACGCAAAGACTAGCGAGACAAGATCGGACACGCGCCTCAGCCAACGGAGCCGTACGGAACGCAGGCAGCCTAATCTTCTATGCAAATCTGCGCGCCGTTTGTCGTCGAGAGCGGCGATATATATTCGTAAACCGACTCACTGAGCGAACGATTCAGGCGTCGAAGCCGAGTCGAATCGAACCTAATCCGATCCCGCGTCAAGCGCGTCCACTGCGAGAGGCGCCGCGGCAAAAGGCGCTCATCGATTTGGACGGAGAATACGCCCAGGGAACAGAGTTCCCCCGAGCGAGGCACGAATTTGAGCGCGCCTATCGCTTCACGATGGGGGTAGGACAGAGTTTCTCAATCGAATTAGCATCGAATTAGCGGCGCTCGCACGGCGCGCGGGGCAGCAGACAAGAGTCCAAAGTCGAGCACCCGCTCTTATTTGAAAACATATAAAATGGAGTCCATCCGCGGACGTTGCCTCGGTTCCGTTCGAATGCGAGCGCCGAAACAGAAGTGCGCGACGGCCTAACACGCAGACACCTACACGTTACTAAAAACCGTTACTCCTGACTCACTCAAAAAGTAACTAAGTACGTTACCCGTTGCTACGATCCAAAAGGAACCCGTTACTCAGCTTCAAAGTCGGACGCGCCTCAGCCAACACAGCCGAACCTCTCCGACGCTTGATGTCCATCAAGTTATCCAAACTAGAGCTCATGTCTCGCAGTTAATATTTGTATAATAACCTCGGTGTAGCAGAGTTTGAAGTAACTATCGTTACTTCGTTACCGAAACAATTTAATTAGGAGCAAGTAACGCGTTCCTCCCGACACGATACGTACAGATCTACAGCTATAGGGCTATAAGACGCTGAGTTGGATGCCTCGCCAGCAGTTCTTCCATCATGAGGAACTCGTGTCATTGGAGAAATAGCAGACCATAGCCTACTTTTTTTACGGAAAAAGACTGCCAGTTCGCCACTAGAACAATGCAGACCTACCGCCGCAACATTGCGGGGAGAAAGGGACGCAGAAGAGGAACGATGGATGAATTTATACAAGTAAAATCTTTGAATCGCGGCCGGCGGCCTGTGGCACTTTGCCATTGTTTTATTGTGAAAGGACGAACCGGACAAAGCTAGGAAGACAGAATTCGAAAACGACCCAAACCCAAGATGTGACGTGACACTGAAGAAAGACGGGCATCAACCAAACTCGACTTCTTGCGTGCTAAAATAGATATGGAATCATTAATTATTTTTAGATAAACTCGTTTCATGTAATAAAATCCAGAAAGCTACATACCAGAAGAGTAATATGCAGAAGGAAAATACTTACGTTTTTTTAATGTTTTGATATCTCCTCTTTTGCTTTTTTTTACTTTACAATTTACGATCGATAATTACAAAACAAGTTATATTAAGTTTATCATGAGCCATTGTTTTCTTAACGTTCTGATTCATGTCCACTGCGCCTTCAAATGGACATTACACAACGAAGCAACGGGCACACAAAATGAATATACAGGGATGTTTCGGGCATTGATTGTCAATTCCTTTATTTACATTTTTGCCCTCCACAATTTAGAATTGATGCTACAGAAGGAAAAAAGCTTTTTAAAGTTGATTGTGAAGAATAGTCCCCGTTGGAAAAATGCTTGCGGCCTACGGGATGGTAGTTCAGCTTCAATGTAAAATTTCTGATGCTCCTACTTCATCGAGAAACGCATCCCGAAATTCCGGTAATTTGTTATCACTTTCGTTTTGTTATTTTAAATTTGTTTGGGGACTTTAATAACCAAATACAGTGTAAAGGGTTATATCTAGACATAAAATATACCAAAATGGGGACCTCGACCAATCAACGACTTTCCCCGACCTCCCTTCCTCCTCTCCCCTGCCCCGCTTCCCTAAAGAAACAAAAAATTGGGAAAAAACAAAACAAAAGGATGAGTGACTTAAGTGTTAAAGGCCGCCAGTCACGTTCTGCGAGTATTGTCGAACTTTAAAAAAGGGTGCCCAAAACTGGGAAAACCAAAATTGGGAAAGAGAGTATGAAAAAAATAAGATGAGAGAGAGAGAGAGAAAGAATGGAGAGAGAGAAAGAAAAACTACGTCAAAGTGTTATCTAAAAAAAAAAAAAGGGACACTTCAATATGTATATTTGTTGCGGAGTAAGGGACTGCAGCGTAGTCTTGTGTCGAAGGTTGTATCCAGCCAGAGAGATACACGTTTTCTTTAAAGATGGAGGAAGGGATTGCCAGTAACAGAAGAAAAAAAAAACGCGAGAGAAAGAGAGCGAGGGTGAGTAAAAACGGAAGGCGTATTGAGAAAAGGGGAGTAACCTTTAAGAAACTAAGAACAGAGCGAGAGAAGGAGGAGAGTATCTCGGGTGAATCAAATGTATAGGAAGAAAGTAACGTGCTGAAGGTTCTATCCATCCAGACATATATACAACTTTTCTTTAAAGATGGATGGAGAGAGCTTCAGTAAGGAGAGGGAAGCCAAAGAAATAAAAAAAAGGGGGCGAGTGAAAGCGGAAGGCTTATTAAGGAGAGGGGAATAGGTTATAAGAAACTAAGACAGCGCGAGAGATGGGGAGAGGGCACCTCGAGCGAATCAAATGTACAAGAAGAAGTAATAAAAAAAAATAAACGAAAGCTAGGATCAGATCTTAACAAGGCCCTCTGCGCCCCCGACCACGGGTGAGGCCAAACCGTTTTCCCGCCCAAAAGCCCAAGGCAGTTCATTAGCGCCTCGGCATCGGCGAAGCAAGAGGGAGTTTTTTGATACGGGCCTATGAAATTGCTCGCACCCCGTCAAGAGAACGTTCATCTTGCCCCGCGCCGGAGCCGCCTGGATAACCCTTTCGCATCCGCGTTTATTTGCATGCCTAACGGGGACCCATTCCCTTCCTCGAATACATTAAACCGTGAAAGCGTATTTCGCTTCTTTCCTCCTCAATATCTTTTTTTTTTGATGCAGCTCGAGAAGGTGCCGCGCTTGTATCCGGTTCGAATCGCAGTACGTGCTGTTAATGTGACAGGCACTGTGTTTCTTTTAATGTAAAAACAAATCGACGGTCTAAACGCCTTTCTCTTTGACTTCCGTTCTTTTAGTTTATGCTTCATCCCTCATTTGTCGTTGCAAATTAAGGCTTAAGTAGATATTGGTTTAGAGAAGGTATTAGGCCTCTTTTTTCCACCGGGCTTTCTGTGCGCATGCGCGACTGTAGCAGACGAGTGTTCGCCATTTTTTGGCGGTGTGCCTATACGCGGCATTAAATGCAGCCAGAAGATGTTTCAAATTCAATCAGTGATCAACCAATATTTATTGCTTGCAAACAAACATGCACAGGCAGACCTGTCAAGGCCACATGGGCTTGACTGGCAGCGCTTACATTATCATTATCGAGATATGCTAGGTTATGTTAGATTAAGCTATAGGTTAGGATGGGTAACGTTGTGCCGACATGCAATGCAATCCTTGCTTTGGGGTTGTAGACGTCGTTAAAATGTAACATGTGTTTCGACTGACAAATAGGCGACAATACTACCTTTTTTCGGCCGCAGCAACGACTGCAATCGTAAACTATTATGTCAAGGTTTTTTGTATGTACCATCTGAGACGCTTTACGGTTTTCCGATAGATTGTTTAACATTTAGTGCTTGAAAAAAAAAAGTTACACCCTATTTTTATTTTTTTTTAGCGAAAATTGAGCTGGGCATCGTTGAACGTTCAGGCATTGCCCCAAATGTCGCACTTACGGTCCGGACCAGACAGCAAAGTTTTAGAGCTTGCCGTTATATGCTCCAAAATTTATAAGAATTTGTTAAACATTTTTAGCGGGAAGATGGGGCTCGAGCTGATTAGTTGACGACGTTTATCTCCCTGTATTCGCGGGCTTTGTTGGCAGCAGTTTTTTCATTGAAAAAGAAGTTTGAAAATCTTAAATAAATTATGAATCAGGTCCTCTACAAGCTCTGAAACTCTGGCAACTCGTCCGGACCTCGATGAGGAAAAAATTTGTATTCTTTTTACTCAAATACTCGGTAGGTTTGTGCTTAGCCGAAAAGGCAAAGAGGGGTTCGGAAGTTTGATGACAAAGGACGCGAGGAAAAGTGAAATGTATCTTATTTTTTATAACTCGTTTTCTAGGTACGAGCAGCGTTTGAAATGGCCCGATTCAAAGACAACAAGCAACCAGACCATCATTGTCGTCATCATTGTCATCATCAACAAGTCGAGGATATTGTTCATTGGTGGGACAAAATATGATGAGTTGAAGACAGTTGAGCGAGTTGGTAGGTATTGAACATAGTTATAGTTGTGCACACAAGGACAAGGACAGAGAAGAGAAACACGTAGACGACAGACAGGCGCTTGTCTGTCGTCTACGTGTTTCTCTCTCTGTCCTTGTCCTTGTGTGCGCAGATGAGTTGAAGGTTACGATGGCGAAAGGAGCGGTGATTCGACGCATGTTGATGTGTTTAAAATTGAAGATAAAATCCTAATATTTTAATGGTCCACTTTAGTGGACCAATAAAATTAAAGGGTCTCACACTCTGTTCTTCGAGGATGATCTCGCCAATAGAAATATTTGCGCTGTCTGGATGTTTTAAAAAGATGCCTACGTACTTTATGAACATCGAGATCTAAAGAGGGCTTTCAAATACAGCTAAAGTTGTGCCGACACGCGACGTAGTCTTTACAACAATTACCCGAACCTCATCAGAGAAACCCATTCGGTTTGCTTTAAATCGGATTCATCCAGGCTCCATCCTTCCCTGTTACCCCAACAGTCTGTTTATCTGTTGGGACCCTTTTCCGCGTAAAGGAACGATTCCAAACAATAAAACAAACGGACACGTTCGCATTGTGTCAAGAATGGGGAATAAGATAAAAGAGAACAAACCAAATCACCCTAGTTTTCTTTTATTGTATACCGTTTGGTTTTTTACTTCGGTTCCATGTTGCCAGCAATATCGTTTTCCACTCTGCCCATTCCGCAAATGAAGACGTCTTCGAACAAACCCGTTTCCCACAACGCCACGTTTTCTCTCTCTCTCTCTTTCTCTATCTATCTATCTATCTATCTATTTATCTATCTTTCTTTGTATGTTCTTATTGTACGCTCAAAATTTTGCGAATCGTTATGGTGGAGTACACTCGGTGTTTGAAAAATACAAATACGACTAAAAACTTAAATATTTTCTTCCGCTACATAGGGACCTTCATCATCACGGCAGGCTTGCCCTATCGAATTTATTATTTTATCTCCGGCACTCTTTCCCGCCTTTCGCTCGCTCCCGCCGTGCGGCGGCGCTCGCTGTCTTCGGAAGCGCAGTTCGTTAGGGTTAGCTTCGCACCCCTTTGACGCGAATTTGCATACGTTTTATTTCAATGTCAGGCACGAAATTCTGAACGGGGAATTCAGAAAACAGGGGCTGAACTCTTCCACCTATACTTCGGACGACAAAATGTCGCCAGCAAAATTGGAAGGATTTTTTTTTACCAATCTGGTAGCGTTTGTGCGTGCGTTCTGCGAAGGGTACCTAGGCATGACGCCATTTGCATCTTATAGCGGTGACTGTGGCGTCTGCGATCTTTCGATGAGAAGCATACGTGTCATAGAATATTCGCGAACCCGAATCAGTCTTTAGAACCTAGCCCATTTGTATTGTAAAAACCGATATAACAAAGATGACGGTAGAGTGAAATAAAGTTAAAGATAAGCTACTGTGAAGTACTGGTGCAGAAAGAGCTACGTACATATATATACATATATAAAAGCAAATATATTTCGCGATCCCCCAAAAGAAAAAAAAAGGCTAGGCTCGTTTTTACATGATTTAAGTAAGAGTAGCCTCCTTAGAATGTAACACGACCTCGTTCCAGATTGAGCGTCAAACAACAAAAACACTTCTCCCAGACATATGAGATGTAGCCTGGTAGCAGACTCGAGCGTCATCAACAGACTACCAAGAACAGCAACAGGTCGACAGACTACAATCTTGAGTCGTGAATGACTTCAAATGGCGAAGGCTTAGGAGGGCGGTGTTCCCGCGTTCCTCCTCAGAGGAACGCGTTCCATCGTTCCTTGGAACGCCGTTCCGTACAATACTAGTGGAGGTCAGGAGGAAACAAAAGTACGTGCATGCGCATTCGCCGGGTAAACGAGCCCACGAGGAGCGCAAGGACCAGGCCAACTTGCACACCGTATGCGCATTTGTGACGGTTGGTATGGCATCGTAATTACGGGCTGACGGGACCAATCAGATGGCGTCAAAAGCGCACCGTCATGGTGTTCGTCATGTTTCTGTACGTGTTATATCATCGTTGAACCAATCAGAAAACAGAAAATTTCCGGTGACTTGCCCTTTTGACGCTGCAATTGATCGGTCCCATTCATCTGCTGCGTCTGGACTCAAGCTGAAACGAAGTATAGAACGTATCAACGTGTGGAGAGAAAACGTACGTACGTGAAAAATAAACAAGCATAACATAATTTATCTTCTCTCTTTCAACTTTCGCCCTCTTTTGCTCCGTCTCTATTTCTAATATAGTAAACAAAATTGAAAACAAACAACACCGGCATGATTCGACGTTTTGTTTTTGATGCGCCACTTAGGTGGAGATACTGACACCCGAGCGGCGGCTCCTCATCTACACCGGCCCCTTCCGCCCACCACCGCGCTTTCACTTTCGCGATGAGTTCGAGATGTGCGCGTATAGGGCCGCGACCGCGCTGCCATCTATATCGCCCATTCGACGGCAGCGGCGCCACTTCACGGCAGCAACTCCGACCTTCTAATGGAGCACTTGCTCGAGAGCGCCATATTACCGCGCGGGACCAGTCTGTGTTTGAGCGGGCTATCAGCTTCGGTCGCTGTTGACTTTTCTCAGCGTCCTCCTTCTCTCCCTCCGAAGCGCGAACCCTGCGAACGAACGAACGGCCAGCTTGCTAGCGATGCTCTCTTTCCGTCTTTCCGGCGCTCGCACCTAATGTTCGCGCGCGTAGTTCTTGATCGAAAAGATCTCATACGCTAAACGAAACAAAAAAATTAAAAGAGCTCGAAAAGAACCAAAATATGTAGGCACGCTTAAATCGAAGCCGTTGAAGGCGGAGAGGGCAGTGCGGGGGGCGCTACTTTCGCTAGTTTCCCCCTCCACGCTAGCGACCGTAGCGCCCTCTCCTCCCTCCTCACCCTCTTTACTACCCCCTGACGACCTGCGCGATAAATGTAATTAGGGGCACCCTATTTACGGAGCAGTCTCGCTGCAACGAGCCTCTGATGAGAATCGCCGGGACAGGAAATTAAAGCCAAGTGCGGGGTAATTTCCGGACACTCTATTGGCCGATACGGGATGGCCCGTCGCCACGTGATCGACCCCATCTGGCGGCCATTCGGGGCACGCGTGGTCGTCGAGTGGCGGTGACCATTGCGACGCGCTCGAGGACCTCGCGACTGCGTGGCCGACATGGTTCTGTTGTAAAGCTATAACGCAAATGGTAGCACCTTCGACCCCTGTGCCTAAAGACAGACTTAAAGATATTTTACCAGTGTGTATGTAGGTTTGGAAATGAAGCCTCGGAAAGGCATACGTAGAGGGTGTTAGACAGAGGAAAAGGATGATCAAGAAAAGAAAGTATGAAAGAATACACAACGTGAGGACCGTGTAGGAAAGAGGAGCAGGATCAATGACGTTGATTCTCCGGCAACGCTTGGCTAAACAGGTTTTTGATGTCTCGCATTTTAAACTTTTTTTTTGTATCTTACGGTACAGTAAAAAATTTGACCATCAATGAGGTCGGAGTTCTGAGGTTTCTTGTTACCTTTCAACGTTCCCTTCCTAAGCTTCCTGCTAGGAGTCGAAGCCATTCACCATGCATCACATGTCAAGTTCGGTCAGGTAGGACGCTAAACCACACAAGGGCCAAGCCACCAAAAGCATGGCCTCCTTCTACATCATTTGGGAGGTAGTAAATGCACCGATTCAAAAAGCAGGACGGAAAATAAGGTATTTATTCGGAAGGCAGCCGATACTTGTCCAAGAACTCCAGAAGGTCCTTGTGAAGAACAGTGGGGTTGCAAAGGGCCAAGGCGAAGCTGGCGTGAGCGTAGTCCGGATCGTCGATGAAATGGTTCTTCTTGACGCGGGGCCCGAGGTCCTGCAACAAATGTCGGACCTCGTCGGGGGTGACGATGATGTCCCCGCGGCTCCAAAAAGTCCGATGTCCTTCTGAACTCTGTCGAGCGAGTAGAGTGGAGGTTCCTCCTGGAATCATAAAATGTAGGCGACACCCATTAGCGCGGTACAACTTTTCACATCAATGCGTACTTCGCAAAGAGAAGCTCCGGCGGATATTGAGCTAAGCTACCCAATCAAAGCATATCTTCGGAATATCCAGGGCTTACTCTTTTCGGCGTGCTATTTATTACCTCTAAGTTCAAAATACTGAATGAGAAAACGGCAAATGAACATGATGCCAAAACTAACATTCAAATGTTTCTGCGATCTCCAGTGACTCCATCATATGTTGTATAACTTGCAAGACGACTAGGTTGTCTAAAAAAACAGCATTTTGCGCGTGTTTCTTTTTGCGTAAGGATAACCAGATCTTCATTTGACGCCTTAAGACTTCTTGTAACCTGTCGGAATTAAGCTGTAGTGCCCCGTATTGGCCCATATTACCACATCTGACATCACGTTTTCAGTGTTGTCAGCACAGCATCTCAGCCTCTCAGACCAAATTTCAAAGCTTCAATAACATCGAAAAAAAGATATTGTGATTTACAGTTTGGGTTACTAGTCTACATTAATGTGTGGAACTAATTCTGAGGCAAATCGGTGACTGTATATTAAAATTTCTCCGGATCGCCCCTTTAACGCTTTCATGTGACTTAGGCCAATGATACGAACTGTCCACGCGCATCTCGTGCGTCCAACACGTCACTTGATTCCCCCGACGAAGGTCGACCCCTTGTTCAAAAAAGGAGGAGGTCACGTGACGATTTACGGATTTGAGAACGCCGCACAAGGTTCGTGTCTTGACGTCCCAATCGCGGTAATAAACCTCACTGAATTTCGTCTTTTTTCTTTTCTGCATACCATTTTTTTGTCATGTTCTAGAATTCCTTTAACGCTCGTTTTTTTTTCCTTTTTTCCTCACCTGTCCATACACTTCCTTGTTTTTTCTCGCCCGTAATCGAACATTTGCGGCTTCTTTGATGCCACAAGCTGTGCAAGAAAAGGAACACATACATGTAGTACACTTTGCGACACGCACAAATGGTGACAAAACATCAAGGCTTGACGTCTAACAGCATCGGCGCCTACGTCAATTCGTGCCACGTGAGAGCACAGCCCACTACTCTATTATTTCTGATGACATTCTTTATGTTGTTCAAGAACAATTGTGGCACTCTCTTTACTTCGTTTCTCTTTTTCTTAAATTATAAACGGACTTCAGTAGAATCCGTTAGTGCTATACAAATTTATCAAAACGATGAACTAGTAAAGACATCCTTCTTTGTTAATTACTTAACCAAACAACTAACAAAATCAGGTTCCTGGTTCTTCAACTTAAGAGGGAGCGATTATGTCACCAATTAACGTGTTATAAATACTTGCTGAACTTCTAACACTTTACATGTGAGCTTTTGAGGGGAGAAAAACCCGGATTATTCGAGAAATGGGGGAGGTAAAAATATCAGTTTTATTATATTTTAACTTTCAAGTGAAAATGTATATCAAAGTCTAAAAAGAACACGTCTTGGATTTTAAGTAATAATTAACGCGACAAATTATTAAAAAATATCAAGTCATATTTTTTTGCGTTCTTATAGATGCCAATATTCCAGCGGTGATTTTCACGTTATTTTTCAAGTTATCAGCATTATTTTCACAAACATGTGCGTGCATCGGTAGCAGCCGAAACTAGATACGTAAACCAAGCTTTGAGCTCTGAATTTACATTTTATGCTGCGATTGAATGATTTATCACTTAGCAAGGGAACAAATTTTGTTTATCTTGATTTCTGCGATTTCTAGTTGAGGTGTAACTATCGATAAAACGGCTTTACCCGAAAACATTCATCAGTTACCTCTGATGTGCTTAACGAGGTAAGGTAATAAGCCTCAGAACAAACCTGATAATGATGAAGCATGTTTTTTGTTGACGTTCCTGCAGGAAGGTTGCACATGTAAACCAGGCAGCCGAGACTGTAATGTCAAAAACGATGGGACGTTTAGGTATGTTCGAAGATTGCGAAACAAAGTGTTTGCTGAGTTGCACTACAAAATATCTCGTTCTAAAATGCACGCGATTATGACATGCTACAAGAATTGTTTCCCCACCAAAGTTTTGCGGGTGATTGGAGTAAAACGCGTGCTCTGATCACGACCCCGGGTACAGGTTTGAACTGAAATCGATAGCTCATATTTAAATTATTGCGTTTTAAACAGAGGTAACAAGGTTATTTGTTGCAGAGAACTTGTTTGCCGTACAATACGGAATGCGTTCCCCACAACAAGATTAGTAGTGCAGCACATAATTGGTCATCTAAAGAGAACGTTAATATCTTATTTGGGTAGAAGAAAGATAGGGTTTATAATCCTTTCTTTTCTTTTAACCCTAAAATTGGCTGAATAAAAGTGAAGAGGACGACTGAAAACAGACAGTTTGGCGGACAATAACCCAGTGACCAGTAAATTTATTACTTAAAATCAGAAACAATTACATCAATTATTACTACGCAAGCGAAATAATAAGGTGTTTCTAAATTTATCTGGCAATAAAGTGCAATATTTAAGGCATTTAATACTTGCAATACCCACGCCGCAGGGTTTTGCATTGGTTTCAAATAAGAGAAAAAAAATGCATTGGTTGCAAACGAGAAAAAAAAATCTTTCGGCCACATCAATACCTACAAAAATAAGAAGTCAAACATTATGCTCATATAAAGTTTTATTTTACTAAAAGCAATTTTTTCCCAGCGCGCACATTGGGGATATTCACATCACAAAAGTATGATATATTATCCATATATCATTCATGTTGCACATCTATTCATATCAGCATGCTAGTAATGTCACTTGATATGGCTATATGCAACACGCGATATAATGGTGCCATACTCTGGAAGGCCGACGTACGTAATCATTATCAGCCTGGTTAATACTCACGCCCAAT
Organism: Ixodes ricinus; assembly: GCA_037355805.1. NCBI lineage: Eukaryota > Metazoa > Arthropoda > Arachnida > Ixodida > Ixodidae > Ixodes > Ixodes ricinus. The sequence continues at coordinate 33,085 of JAZHYW010048926.1, read as the reverse complement.
CTTTCCTGAATCCTTCTCGCCGGAATGCAGTGATTTCGAGAGGTTATCCCCGCGGAAAGTAGGAAATGTTTACCACCTTTTTGAATGTGCAATACGCCTTGAAATATTTCTGCTATTACTGAGTCTTTCATGGAGCGCCGGTGAATAACTCGATTTCTAAATACCATGTTAAGGTACTTGGTCCCCGTTTGGAGGACATCTGCCAAGGCTGCGCACACGGGCAGGCTCGGCAGAGCACACAGTGTGCGTGCCGCCACCACGGAGCTCCAACTGTGCGCCGAAACTTCGGGCTTGAAGACGGAGTGCCAGGCTTTCTGAAAGCGGACGGAAAGCACGCTTGGTTGGAGTTCCACGTGTAAATTAATTTTTAGCGTAACTGAAAATGCCTCCACAGTTTCCTTTTCTAATTATAGGCAGTAATCGAAAAGCAGAAAAGGGTAAAATTTTCCACTAGCCGCGTGGAAGCAAAATTGAATTACTCTATTTTGAATCTCCGTCTTTTTTATGCTTCAGTGCGAAAATAAACTGCAAGCACCCCGTTTCCCATCTCCGCCTTCGCAAAACTATAAAATGGCGTCTATGTTGTAATAGAAGGCACTTATTGACACAAGCCCCCCCCCCCCCCCCCCCCGATTCCTTGCACTGAAACGCAACACTCTATTGCTATCGTTCTTCTCTTCTGCACCGAGGGGGGCCTGGAGACTAAATTGGGAAACGAATACAGCATGAAACTGAGTAATATACCCTCGATTGGCCTTTCAATGAAGATGAAAATTCTACCGCACGACAGCTTCTGACGTAATTGAGCGGTAGCCAAACAGACGCGAGTAAACACTGTGTACTTTCTACGTGACGGGCTTGTAAAACCATCACGTGACATCGCACGTGACGCATCATGTGATGGTGTGACGTATCAGTTTTTAGTGAAGGCACGGCAGCATATATCTATATATATAGATATATACATTTATTTCTTTTTTACACAGGGATCACTTACTATAAGGTTGTCGTGGAGGGCGGTGATCTTTTTCAGGCCGGGAATCTTTATGTGAGCAACCTTGTTATAAGGCGCCAATCCTGCAAATACTCGAACCTGAAAGTAAAAGTTCATCTGCATGGTACAATTGTCTTGTTATGACGTCACGAGGTCCTTTGTGTGATGCGTTGTGTTCCTAAGTAATTGTTGGCTGCAGCGTTTTTTATTATTATTTTGTTTTAATATTTGATGTTTGCGATCTTTTTGTATTCTACCACCGACAGGCGGGACTGACAAGAATATCCGTCGCCAGTTGATAAACATTCCTTTGTTTTGACAATGGCGTCCGGTCGGTGTAAAAGGTGTGCTTGAGAATGAACACGAATGTCAACCTCATAAACTAGAAAAGACACTTTTTTGAGAAAAATTAAGGGGTGTGAACACAAATTAGTTACTGTTTAATGATATGTGAATGTAAGGCATTTAATGTAAACATTCGTTGAAAAAGTTAAAAAAAACTGTTTCAGGTTCCTTCTAACTTGCAACAGCCTTTGTTTAAACGTATAACTATCACCCAAAATATGCGCTAGAGGTAGGACTTACTTAGAACCTAATAAACTAAGTCTCTTAGCGAAACGTTGGTCGTCACTCTGAGACCTTCAGAATACTTCTTTTTCATTAAGATCGAGAGATGGCGCTGGTTGGTACATGATTCTTTAAACAATATGCGCCTTAAGACAGGTACAAAATGAGAGGGACACAAAACGAAGTGCTACTTTCCAACTGAATGTCTATTTAAACAAACGAGACTATTTATGAACCCTATCAGGTTGCTAGCGTAGAAATTCAAATTCCTTATCGGATATGCGAACTCGACGGTGCCCTAATACATCTAAAGTATCTCTTCTTTTGTCCGTTTTACCGAGCATATTTTTTAAAGATTCTTTTTCACGGGCATAGTTGGTGAATTCCCACAAAACGCAAAAAGAAAAAAAAAAGACTTGGTAAAAAATATTTTAAAAGTTGTATTGTTTTATTTACCTGGGAGCAGTGCTTCTCTTTACACACCGCTGTTCTGCAGAGAAGTGACATTCCGGGACACATAGCGTTTTAGGTTTTCTTAATGTTTGCTTTTACATTCCGCACCTGCCGCAGTACTGCCGCAGTTACACAAACTATACTCCGTTCGCCCTCAGTTAAAGGGGCCATCAAATGAATTTTTGGCTGGGATAAATAAATTTACATTGTAATTTTCTTAATATCATGTCGTTTAGTGGGCCAAACTAAAGAATGCAGAAAGGGAAAAGCCTGCTTTGAAAACACAGCGGACTATTTCGTACCTCCTTCCCTTCGAAAGCGCCCTGCCTTTTCACTGTGATAATACTGTGATACCCGATCCCAATACATGTCACATGCTATCCGACCTCCTTATGTTTCTTTCACCCCTAAGCTGACAGTGCGGTGTGAGCTACGCGCTTGCCGGACCAATCAGCCGCCTCCCTTTCATCACCTGACCCCATTCTCTGCGCAAGGAGGCGTGATCCCGTGCCAAAAGTGTGGCACGTAGCTTCCACAGTACTGTCAACTTCGGGATGAACGGGATGGGGAAAGCACCTTTTGTCTGAATTTTGAGCGACGGGCTAATCTACTAGGGGGAGAATGGCGATGCCCGGGTACACAAACGAGGATCCGAGCAAGAGTGGAGTTCCTTCTTTCCCTCTTCTTAAACTGTTTGGGACGCTGCGCAATTCGTGACTAGAGGACAAAAGCTAAGAAGCAAAACGTGGAACAAGTACGAGAGCTCGAGGTCGCTGCTTTGAAGCGTTCTTCCGCAGAACGAGCGCTCGCGCTAGAAATGCATGTCTCAAAGCTAGGAGCGTGGTCTATAGCTCGCGCTTGTAACTTTGGCTGCAGTCTTAGCTTAATTGAACGGAGTATAGACCTATTTCACAAGGGTGCCGCCATTTTGAAATATCGTCACTTCCAGTCTGGTTGAAAACATCGTTTTGCGGTCGCCACGCCAATAGAATACATTTAGGATATGAGCGTAACCGTCACCCATTCTCGTTTTGTCTCCCCTTTATTTATAATTACTTTCAGGTTGAAATGTTTTATTACTTTTTCGTCGCCCATACCGGATATGCCTACTAGGTGGCTGGGGACGACAGTAAACGAAAAATGTCTATGGTGCAGCTTCGTACTCTTGGCATGAGGTGTCGCTTGGGCGTTGCTGGGCAAGCACACGATAATATCTACTATTTGGAAAGACAACGCAGTTATTGTTGTTACTCGTATACCTTGGAGTTGTATTCCGGCCTTTCGGAGATCATGGTGAAGAACATGAGGGTACCCTGCGAGTAGCCGATGTAGATGAGGCTCGAACTTCCGGTCGTATTCAGGACGTAGTCGATTTGGGCGGGGGCGTCGTAGAGGCTATGCTCGTGGAAGCTGCGAGTGAGATCGAGTTTATGCCCCTGAAGTATTAGAGACACCGACAGCCACCTTCGAGTGTCAGTCATATGTTAGGCTTAAACTTGTAGCTTACGTAATAGTTAACCAAAATACTAATAGTTTTTTTTATTGTTGATGCGTGTTCAGGGAAGTCGGTGCATTTGAAACAATGTAACTTAGCAAGACATATAAGAAAACTATAAGTTATTTTTTGCTAACAAAATGTAGAGACATTAGATACATCTTATTCATATTCACCGAGAACTGAAAGGGAAAGAAAGTGGACAAGTTTTCAAGAAGTTTGAGTTAGGAGCGGACTTCTATAACTTTTCGTCCCGTGAATTCAGTTATCGCACTTATCTTGGGCAAAAGTAAACGTAAGCCGCATTTATTAAAACAAAATACGCGCAGCGATTGCCGCCGGACATACAGCGATCCTCTCTGACACCTGCTATGTATCCAGAGCGCCGTGACGTCATTGACGGCGTCCCCGAGTCAGATTAGTGGCGAGCAAGCGTCATCTGACTCCGCTGATCAAGTCACTTTTGTAGCTTTTCTCTCCGCTCTCGCGCTTTCCTATCCTCGGCGCGTTTCCACGAGTGGGTCTACGTCGAAATTTTAATTGGCTATTACGACGCACCTGCTAATAACATCGAAATGAAATTTAAGGCACATACGTTTTAAAGGTGCCTACATTACATTTTTTACTCTTTGTTCGATTTCAAGGTCCTCTTCAGCTTCCCTTTAAGAGACGTACAGCGTGGCAAATCCTAACAAATCTTTGTTACTCATCAAAAAAAAAAAAGAAGACAGGTTTTGACATTTGATGAAAAATCTTCGATGAACGAATTACGAAGTGAGGAGAGTGGACACATAAGAGGGCCCTCCCGACGTTTCTTAGAACAGCGAAGGTCGGCACGAAGCACTGAACAACAAGAGTGGTAGAAATTGACAGCGACAAGGCGATCGTTTTAGTTTGTTCCAAAGACATCACACAGTCATTTCGGGGAGTGTAGAACCTATGTATATATATTTTTTTAAATCAAATTAGCGGGGGCTGATTTTTTGCATAGGTCAAGTGATACACATTTCCCCCGCCAAATTGATCCACATTTCCCCCGCCAAATTTAGCGGAGGAACAGAATTGGTGTATAGGGTTCGTGACAGCAGGTCGCGTGACATTAATTTTTCCACCAAATTTATCGCGGGAAATGAATTGGTGTGCAGGTCACATGACGTCTGATCGCGCGACGTCAATTTTCGCGCTACATTTAGAGGGAAAAGAGAATTGATGTATATCGCCTAAAATGTAAGGTCGTGTGACATCAATTTTTTTACACTAAATTTAGCGGCGAACCTGAATTACTCTTTATGTCACGTGACATCAATTTCCTCGTAAATTTAGCGAAAAATGCACGGACGAATGGGCGGACAAAATTTTGGTATTGTGCAGGGAAAGGGGGAGGGGGGGGCACCGTCAAGAGCTAGTTAATGCTTTAAAATTACAATGATTTGCGTCTTCTTCTGAATCTTCTGGCAAGATAATTTTCCAATAAATAAGTTGACACTAGGATTCGTTTGGTTGTGGGACCAAGTGTCCAATTTAAAGAAAGGTGGGGATTATTTTTCGCGCTTTTACTTTTGCACATTAAAATTTACACGTTTAAGGATGATAAAAAAATTAACGATTGATGATCGATGTCTGATCGAACAATGGCAGTACAGGTCAATGATGTCGTAGTCGAAAGGACGGCTTTGGATACCCTCTATTAGAAATGTTATTCCCACGGTACAGCCGGAAAATGTGCCACGTCGTCAAAAAAAATCTTTTTATGTTTTTAGAAAGCTAACAATAGGTGATGGTTAAGAGTAACTAGAGTAGTAAGAGAGAAGTATACTTGGGTTACATCTTTTAAATGATTGCTACCTTGAAATAGTTAACTTTGTGCGAACACAAGTGAGAGGAAATTGCTTTCCAGTTCGTAACTTACGAGAAGTCCCAGAAACGCTTAGATTTGACGTCGAGCTTCTTGTGCTCTTTGCCATAAGTACTCCCTCGGGTGTTTCCGAGCCATACGTCGTAGCCGTCGTCCGCTAGGACAAACCCTAAGACAGCAGTGAAGTAAAACGATAGAGAGCGTGAAAAACCAAAAAGCTTTTTACAGCGTGCTATAAATATATTATATTACAGCATTCTATTACTGACATTTGACGTTCAACAATCCAACGCATGGCAGTGGTTTAAACCATGATATTAGAGCATTCATGAAATAATGACGCACCCTGAGATATTTTTATGAAAAAAGTGTTTCTAAAATTATCATTAAAAATAGTAAATTTTTCAACAAAAAATCCTTTTTGGAAGCAGGAGGTTTTCTTATTTAACATAGGCAAAAAAAAACGGGTGTTTAAATTTTAAAAAAAGCGTGGTAATTGGAGGATTTTCGTGTCTTTTATTGTCAGTGAAAATGACATTTTAGACTTTTTGGAGGGATAGTGTGGAGGGTTTTCCAGATTGTCCACAGAAAATGACATATTAGACTCTTAGTCAGGAGAGTTCTGTTTCTAATTCTTCTGCAAAAGTGTTACACAATTGCTCTTAAACGTGGTTAATAGCGTTCATATTGAGCACGTCTTCAAACGATCAGGTTATATCTCTACTAATCTGTCAAGGCATTCTCAGCAATGTGGAGGTAGCTTGCAAGGTCTTACGTTTATTTTTGTTTCTGCACAAAGATAAAATTGAAGACGTTTACAAATCTCTCTAATGCGAAATTAGAGCGCAGCTCTTAAGGATAATGGGGAGAGGTACGGAGGGGAGGGTATTCTCCCTCCTCCTCTGTACCCTCCCTCTTCCTCTCCTCTTCCCTTCCTCCTTTTTCTCTCTCTCCCCTTCTCCTCATTTCCTTCTCCCCTCCTCCTTCCGCTAAATTTGTTCATAGTTGTCGTAGCACGAAGTCATGGGACGTCATTTTCCCCGCTAAATTTAGCGAAAAAAAAACTGAATTGGTGTTGAGGTCACGTGACGTCAATGAACAAATTCAGTTTCTCCGCCAGATTTAGCGTGAAAATTGACGTTACGTGACCTCAACACCAATTCAATTTCCCGCTAAATTTAGCGGGGACGGTTACGGCAACGGCGACGCCGCGAATCGCGGAGACGGGCGCCTAAGAGCTGCGCTCGGAAAAAGAAAAAAGAAGGATGGTGCTCATCATTGACGACTCACCCAGAGACTGTCCGGGGAAGTCGAAGACAAAGATGGAAGAATCGGCGCCGAGTCCGGTCATAACAAATACAGGTGTCCCGGGTCGCGACGACGGCGCCCGTCCCTCGGGAACACGGTGCATCTCGATGACGTAGCCGTCTTCAGTCTCCACCTTATGGCCCTCGAAAGGGTAGCCTTTACTCACCACCAGGTGTTCCTAAAAATCGAGGAAAAAAAAGAGGAAATTTGTTTATACACCAACTCGCGGCCCTGACGTCACGTCGCTGCGGTGGCGCTGCTGTCGGTACTGCGCATGCGCAAACGCTTCACGCGAATCTGGTTTTTACAGACGTGCAGTGCCCACATCTGATGTGAGCAGACGCGGACTTGTTTGTAAACAGCAGGTCAGTCTATATGGGGCCTTATACGTGTCTTCGCATTTACAGGAACACGACCTGCGATGTCCAGACTGCTAGAAAAAAATGTCAAAATAATCTCCGGAGAAGGGGAACATGGGGCACAAAGGACAAACACAAATCTCCAAACATAGCTAGATGACTGGTGCGCCACTGAAAATAAAGCGCCTAATCTTGGTATCGAACCAGGGACCTCTCCATTTCCAGTGGAGCGCTCTACCAACTGAGCTAACCCGTCAACAGGGAAAACGGGTTTTATCAGCTAGCCGCCACCAGACTAACACCCACAAGGGTGAACGGCCTGAATTTTAAGTTTATGATGATAATGCAATTAATGTGAAGGTGCGAGCGAGCTGGACAAGAAGGACGAAAATAATCCCTGGTGAAAGAGAACATGGACGACAAAGGACAAACACAAATCTCCAAGCGCAGACAGGCGGTTTTTTTCGGTCACGCATCAGTCACCTAGCTGTGCTTGCATTACAGGGCATCGTAACATCTTTTTTTTCCGTAAAGTAATTTCAAATTCTTTAGTTAGAAATTTTAGAGATAACATCACAAATGGAGCAAGAATGTTTATATAATAATAAAGGTACGGAGCTCCCTATATTAATTTGTTGGGTACTATATTTGCCACAAACCGGACGTTTATTCCAACTAAAAAAATGAAAGACGTTTACAACTCACTGTAATGCCAAATTAGAGCGCAGCTCTTGAGGAGGAGGAGGGGAAGGTACGGAGGGGACGGTATGCCTCTCCTCCTCCCTCCTCATCTACTCCTCCCCTGCTCCTCGCCTCCTCCTCCTTCCTCCTCCCTCTTTCTTCATCCTCCTTCCTCCTCCTCCCCCTCTTCCTCTCCCCTCCCCTCCTCCCTCCCGCGCGGTGCATTATGGGAAACCTCCCATAATGCAACGCGCTCGTCACCGCGCTGTATTATTTGGACATTTTCCATAATGCACCGCGCGGTTACGCCGACGGCGACGCCAACGCCGACGCGTTACGGCTACGCCGACTGCGACGCCGACGTGTCACGCCGACGCATTACGCTGAAGGCGACGGCGACGCCGACGCTGCTCAAGCGGGAAACGGGCCCCTAAGAGCTGCGCTCTAAAAAGAAATCGGCATTTATTCGTAACTTTTTTCTGTGGCGCCTGCTCAAGCGTCTAGTATTTCTGAAAACAAAAGGTACAGTGGTAATGACGCTTGTCCATAACGCGGGAGCGCGCGGCTTTCTCCGGCGAGGGCTCCACTGCTGGCATTCGCGGAAGCTAATCTTCAGGTGGGGCAACAAGAACAATTCGCTCGAGGGGTGTCCTACCCTAGCGCACACTACGCCGGCTTTGATAAAAGTTACGGTGAATAACTTTAAAGGCGCAGCATTGCAATCATATTTTTTCTCGATAGTGACATTGTTAAAAAAACCTGTCGGGCTTTATTGTTGTTTTCTATATATAGGGCTTTATGGCGTTTTCCACAAGCGTGGTGGCAACCTCTCGCGTTCGGTGCCCTCAATAGAGCGGGCAGTACACTTCTCGAGCGTGCTTTTCCATGTCGCCCCACGTGACTAGATTAGTTGCCTCGAATGCCATTAGACGAGCGCTCCCATATTATGGTCAAGTGTGATTACCACGTACATAAAAGTGGAAATAACGATACAAAAAACAAACGAGGAAAAATTTTTTTTTTTTTTAGAAAAGCTCAAAATACATTTAACGTTCGCTATGTTGAGCTTGGGAACGAACGTCGATTAAGTCAACAATAGAGAGTAGAATATTTGCTTTTCAGATACCCAGAAGATAAGAAAATAAAATGGACGCCATCTAGTTCGTCATCTTCCTTGCTAACTCCAGTTAGCCAATACAATCCAGCGTACGTTTACCGACGTTTTCAGTCCAACGTGACCAGACTTGTACAGCACTCATCACAAGTTACAAACTACTCGTAATATTACTTTTTGAAGGTAATTTTGTAAACATTTGATTACAGATATTAGGAAGTAACCGCAGGAGTAATCTGGTCACTTTTCGAAGTACTCAAATTACTTGTAACGAACACTATTTTCTCCTCCCCTTTTAATGGCGTCTTTTGTTTCTACGAGTTTCCTTCCAAGGAATTCTGGAACCAAGTCTCGGACGGAGGGATGGTTTACCAAAATTGTTGGATCAAGAAGATAAGTAGTTCGTGATTCGGTGATACTAATCCAATAATGGACAGTACGAAGGATTCGTTTCAAACCGAACATCTGTCGTTCTAAAAATATGAAATAATCGGGAAAGTAACTATTACTTTTTTTTTTCAAGTAACGGCTAATTACTTTTCTTCTAGTGTAATCAGGTGATCTAATTAAATACTTTTCAACCCAGAGAAATTGTAATCGTAATCTATTACTTTTTTCCGAGGGACGCGTACAGGACTGCCTGCGGCCGAGGTAAACTTGGAAATGAGCTTCCTATACTTACGATGCTTTTGCAGGCATCAGGGTCGTTGCCAGTGTACGTCTGCGCAGCGATACGTTGACATCCGAACCACAATAGTATTGCAAGAACGGCCATTATAGTCTTGGGAACTTTCGAGCGACAGCAGTGCGTATTCATCGTGAGCGCACAAGAGCTAGTAAATGTGTCGATGTCACGCTATTGCGACAGAGGATATCGCCCTTGTCTCATTGATTCTTAGGATCCATTCGTTCATCGCTCGTGTGAGGTTTGGTATCTGGCGGACTGCCCTCTAGGTGACACATAAGGCTATTCTTGGAAGGCTGACGCAGTCATTTCTTTTGTCCTGCGCCTTTGTCACATAGAATTCACTTTACGCGGACGGAGCGCGCCATGCCGTGTTGTCTCAGCGGACCGGTGCCTCGTTTGATGCATGGGTCCGCTGAAACAACAAAATATGGAGCACGGGCCCTTTACATTGCCGTCTGGCGAAATTGGGGTTGTCTATTTTAACGAAGTATGCAAACCGCACGTAATGGCTGGTATGATTATGAAAAGGACATTGTGTGACAACTTGGATTAGCAATTTTCCAAGTGGATTAGTTTGTGTACACGTACTACAAATATTTCGAGCGAAAAGAAAAATCATGAAACTTGAATGCTTTCTTTTCTCCTCTACGATCTTTCTTTCTTGTAAGTTAGAAACCACATGTACACGTGACGCGTAGATTGCCTTTGGTTTTCGAATGGATATCTTTCTAAAGACCCTGTATACTTTTTTTAGAGTAGCGAGCGCCGTCTGAGCTCTTGTCTGCGAACTACAAATGAAGGGCAGCCAAACATACCTCCGCACGTCAGGAAACATTGGCAACGCGCCGTTGTACCGGTTTTCATTGCGTTTCATACCCAATACTGCTAATAGTAAAAAAAAAAAAAAAACACGTCAAAACAGGCGAAATATGCGCAAAGTTAGGTGCTACTGCTTAGAGTGTTAACGGTCGTGTGTGGCGTTTACCTCCCAAAATGGCGACAGTGGGAAGCAAGACGTACCTGCGCACAGGGGTTTCCCAGGAATAAAAAATTAGGCGGGGTGTCTAAATTTTTAGGGGGGCATTGAGAATAGAGGAGTCGTTGCGAATTAAGGGGTGCCTTCAGAAAAACCAGGGGGGAGTGTACACCTTCCCCACCCCACTTCTATGGGGTGTGTATAAAAATCACTGCGTGCGCAGAAGCCAACGTTACTAGAACTCTCAGTTGGGAAACTCACCGTTGAAACCTGGGCCGCTGGCGTCCACCGAGACCGAGCTAAATACGACAACAGCGCCACTATGTATCATTCGTCTTAACTGTGGTCGCCTTGAGCTTTTAGAAAGCAGGTTTTTGCGTAAAAACTAACGGAAAAAACTCTTTTTGTGGTAACTTTTATTGGAGTTTAGTAGAAAATGGGGGCACGTGTTGTTTTCTAAATTTTATAGTTCGCAAGGTTTTGCAATATAATTAATATTGTTTTTATACAACCGTGCCTCAGCGGTGATTTCAGGTAGCGCGTCCTGAGTTAGGCGCATATTAACCACGGCAGTGATCCGCGGCGCGTCCGCTTGGGAGTTCGGGCAGTACCTCGAAGCCCCTTCCACAGTATCTGTTCTGGCCCCAAAATGGCCGATTACACCGAAAATGGAAGTCACGTGCAGTTCTTGGACTGGCCGCTGCGGGAGAAATGGCGGCGTTGGGATCGCCATTAGCTCGGTTCTCGTGGACGGATCGGTGCCACTTTTTCAGAGCAGTCTCTATGGCAGTTTCCCAACTGAGTGGTTCTAGTAACGTTGGCAGAAGCTTATAGTGGGAAAAGGTCCATTAACGCGATATCTGGATAAACCATTTTTGTAGGGCAGAACAGGAGGCGCGTTACAGCTAGAGCCTCGAAAGCAGAAACATATGCGGAGCGAAAACCAGAGGCTCTACCCGGGCCTGATCCCCGAACTGCAAAATACTTGAAGGGGCCGCGCAGAGATATTGGGTTGAAATGATCACCACTTTACACAGACTTACTGGCACTATAGTGGGACCAAGTATATACTTGACGCAATGCTTCTGGATTTCAAAGATAAAAGCGTACTTTTTCTTTCGATTTCCCCTTGGCAAAACTTGGCGGCGGAATCACAGGGAGCACCCAAATACTGGGCGTTTCTGTGAAGGCTTTAAAAATGTCTAAAACATAGGCTGGCTGAGAAAAAAAATTTGGGAAGAAACTGCCAGCCACGGCGGTCGTCAGGGATTAAAAAAAAAATACCAAGTAGCAAAATAATTACCTAAAGTTTACTAATTAACTTCTTAATCATTGAAAATAAATAGATGATTCCAATTGAAATATGGTTGATCGTCATCTAAAACCCCTAAATCAGTCAATTTTAGGACGAGATGAAGCACCTGGGCTGGTGCGCATATGGTTGTCACCAGGCTTGATCTAAAATGGACCGTAAAAATCAACGCCTGCACGTAGCAATCTAAACTTTTCGTCAAAGGTGTATTTCTTAGGTCGGTTTTTCTTGCAAAATTACAAAGCGTAGTTCTCTTTTGTAAAAAATAAGGCCAAGAAACTTGCCAGGGTCTACGGCGGGCAGCGATGCAGACGACAGGGGTTCAGTAGCGGGTGTGTTTGGCGTTCGTATTGATAGATGGCGTTGGGAGCAGCGTCCGAAACTGGAGCCGACCAGCGAAAGAAAGCATACGACACGCAGACGAAATCCGTTGGCAGCAAAAGTGCCGCCGTTATGCAGACGCGTTTTTCTACTTTCAGTTTTGCTTTTATTGTTCGGATTTAGTTTTTGACCGAAGGTACATTTCGAAAAGATTGTGTTCATTTTAATAAACCACGGTGGTCGCGAGCCGTCGCGATAAGGAGGTAGCGCCATCTATCAATACGAACGTCAAACACACCCCGTTACTGAACGCCTGTCGTCTGCGTCGCTGCCCGCCGTAGACCCTGGCAAGTTTCTTGGCCTTATTTTCTAAAGAAAGAGAACTACGCTTTGTAATTATACAAGAAAAAACCGACCTGTGACATACACCTTTGACGAAAAGTTTAGATTGCTACGTGCAGGCGTCGATTTTTACGGTCCATTTTAGATCGAGCCTGGTGACTTGGACCACCCTATAGTTACTTCTCGTGCAGCAAGGCGCAAGGCCGGTGATGCGAAGACGCGAATGATAAGAATATCGACCCCAGCACTGTGTACAAACTGTGGATGATGTGGCGCTATTCGATAGGCCGTTGATTCGATGGGCAGCGCCATGTTGAATACCGTAGCACCTCCTGGCGTGCGTCCAATTATGCGGCCATGGTGGGTTGGGGGCGAAAGCTGACCTTGGAGGAGCCACTGTAAGTTCTGCCACCGGTTAGGGGAATCTTCGCTTTGGTCGTCCTGGCGTACCTCTTATGTGTTGTCATGTGACGCGGTTCGTGCGTTGAAACGCCTTTCATCAATGTTTACGGTAACAGGCACTGTGAGCGGTTTTTTCTTCCCCACGGATTATGGGCAATCTGCCGCGTTGTTAAGGTAGGATCATCAGTGGCAGCAGACAGAAAGCATTTACATGGTTAGGAGTTCTTGAATATGCAAAAGGCGATGAAGCCTGAAAACATTCGCAGCCCTGCTCGTCTTGACCGCTCCAGTGCACGAGAACTCTTGACATTCTGCTCTAGACCGGTTATAACGAAGTCAGTTATAACGAAATAGCGGCTACAGCGAAGCGATCAGGATTTCCCATTCCCTTTGGCACTTCTGGTTATAACCGAAGTCGGTTATAACGAGATAAGCGGATATATCGAAGTGATTTCTGATTTCCGTTGACTTCGTTATAACCGGTCTAGACAGTATTCATGCGTTGGCTGCATTAGTACCTACATGACAGAGAAAAGTTGACGGCGTCCGTCTGTGGACAAAATAGTGAAAGGGAAGCGCGTCGCGTGGAGAAGAGAAGAGTCGGGAAGGGCAAAGGGAAGAGGGAGGTGACGTCACAGGGCGGAAGCCAATGGGCACGCGGATGCTAGGGCGACTCTGAACTTGCAGGTGTGCAGAGCGCGTATGCCCTGGTTTATGCTAGAGCCACTAAATGAGCCGCGTTTAGAGTATCGGCACTCCGTTCCCGACATTGTTGTGGGCGCCGCCATTTTGGTGCTTGTGCAGAGCAGACGCAACTGTCGATCGTCATGATTCAAAAGTGAGACCTCTTCAGCATTAGATTCGGTGTTAGGAAGCTTATGTAATATTGATTTGCTTTATCGCGAACTGTTAAACATTTGTGGAGGACGGAAAAGTGTTTCCTGGGATTTCAGATAGAGCTTAATAGACCTATTGCTGTCTTACCCAAGCATCAAGGAGAATGCAGGGATTGGTGTTCCACGCGCCGCACGTGCTGGCCTCAGCAGTAGTAACTTTTCCAAAGCAAAACCTAAAACAAGTGGCATCTTGCACGCGCGTTCGTCAATGCTTTCTTTGGTTATTTACTTCGAATCTTTTATACAGGAAAGGCGTGCGCGTGCGGCGCGTGGAACACCAATCCTGCATTACTCCTTGATGCTTGGGTAAGACAGCAATGGTCTATTCAGATAACTGGCAACCGTGATTTTAAGCCACAATATGGCCAAGTGTCGTTACTCTGAAGCGTAGCTTATTTAGCGGCACTAGTTTCTGCTACACTAGGACGCTTAAATAAGGCAGGACCCGGCCTGACGTCATGCCCAGCGACGCCGGAAAAAGGACCAAATCCCAGACTGCCTTGCGCACCGAAACCAATCTCATCCAACCTAAATCCTACCAAGCACCCATCGTCTGCTCGCAACTCGGTCGACTGCTCCGTGCCTACGGTCTCGCTTCGTCTGCTCGCTATCGCCGCTGGCTTTCGATACTGTCGGCGCACCTAAAGAAGTTACGAAGCGAACTCACATTCTCATCACGGCGGAGGGAAAACAACACCTTCTGGAAGCAGCGCTTGTACCGCTTTCTCAACCCGGCGGGCCATTCTTAGCGTTTGTAGATTACTACGGCTTCCTACTGGTCAGGCAAGTGTTGGGCTCCAAATCTCGCCTGTTCGACACCGGTTCAGTGGACGCCGCCATGAAATTATGGGGCAAACAACTGCGTCGCCACGGCAATGCCACTGCAACGCGGATGTTTGCCCCATATTTTCATGGCGGCGTCCGGTAACCGAGTTTGCTAATCATGACGAAAATCACCCGAGAGTGTAATAAAAGATGGGGAACTTTCTAAAGAAGAGAAAGACACAGAAAATGAATCGTCTCAATACTCGAAAGAATAAAAAGACATTTCGTGGCCACGCCCACTCCGTCACACTTGGCTTCATGCTGGAGAATACGGACGCTACCTCCTGCCCACTATAACCTCCTTGGCGCTGCAAAACGTAGTGTGAACTAAGTACTAGCGCTGGTCTAAGTAGGCGGCAAAAAGGTTAAAGAAAGATCCATTGGTGGATCCTCAGGGAATGCGTGAGAATGACTTTGGGAAACGCCACGCACGTCCCCTTTGCGGAACGCTAACACCGACCCTGTAACGAGGTCCGTGTCCTTGTCCCTCGCCCGTATTTCGTTAGGGCTTTTTTTTTTGTTGTTGTTAATATTATGAATCACCAACTCGCCCAACTTTCCACCTTTGTCAAAAAGAGGCGGCAAAAAATAGAGGAAGCAAAAGCGAAAGCCAAAAAGTGAAAGCCGTTTACAACTCCTTGTAACGCCGAATTAGAGCGCAGCATTTGAGGAGGAGGAGGGGAGGGCAGCGGGGGGCCAAGTGACCTCGGGGAAGGGGAAAGTGGTCACATGGCGTCAGGGGTCACTTGACGTCACTGACGACGTCATCAATGATGATGCCGATGACGTCATCAGTGACGTCACTGATGACGTCATCGTCATCATCATCATCACGTGACCTCTGGGGGTCACGTGACCTGAAGTCACGTGACCTCGGGCGGTTATGCCGACGGCGACGTCGACGGCGGCGCCGACGCCGCTCAAGCCCGAAACGGGCGCCTAAGAGCTGCGCTATAAAAAGAAAGTGAAGGGGTCATCGCTAGCGTCTTCCAAAGAGGGGCGTGTGGCGTTTCTCAAGGGCCATGCTAACGCATTCCCTAAGGCTCTACCAATGGATCTTCATTTAATTTTTATTTCAGGCTTTCGGTTTTTATCCGTGCATTACACATTCGAGCAATGCGTGACCCGATGATCAGGTACTCGTTGATAACTCAAATTAAAAAAATAATAATAATAAAAAGAAAACTGCGAGAAGTAAAGTAAACAAAAGAACGCAAAACTTTCGAGCAACATACGCATCTAGAACGGGCTCGTCCGGGTTCAGTCGCGGTCACACTGCTTACACATCATACAAAAGACAGTCTCCATACAGATTCGAATGCGAGTCACTGCGAGATTCGTGCTTTGAATGCCGCGTGGCAATGAGTTCAGGGAGAACACTTGGGCACGGCGGCATTCAAACCATGAATATCGCGGCCCCAGGCTTTAGGGTGTCCTCATGTGCGCTTTGCTTAGGGTGATTACATCTGGTCAGAATGTTCCGAACGCTTATTTTCTTTTTTTTTTGTCTGCAGCGCGTGAAAGAGCGTATCCCTGCACGCGCTCTTGGCGTTGACAATGCTACGGCGGAATTTTGATTTTGCTATTTCCTTGTATTGTCTTTGTGCGCGCGTGCTGTCGGCATCGAGTACTACAAAAAATGACGTCACCATAAACAGAAAGACATTCCGGCACCTTAAAAGGCCATAAAGGAATTTTGGGCAAATATCAATTATTTTAGATTGGGATCTTACTAATCGCATATCCTTAGTGGGCCAATAGAAAGATAGTAAAAAGTTAAAAGACTAATTTTCGCTGCGAAAATTTCAAAAATGTAGCGCCACTATTTTGTACCTCCTTTCCTTCAAAAGCTCTGCGCCTTTTCACTCGGATACATCCGCGATACCCGAAGCCCCAAAGCACGTCAGCCGACCCCAGCTCACGAATTAGGGACGAGCACTGCGTCACTCGGACGTATGCGCTCGTCAACAATCCATCCGTCGACGAACATTTGGATTCGCGTTCGTGGCCAATGAGTGCCCTGACGGCACGTGTCATCAATTGCGAATGACAAGTACCATGGTGTGCTTAAAAGAAACGATCGAACCTTGTGCACCACAAGCAGGTCACAAAACGGGATATCTCATTCCGCTTTTGAGTTGAGTATTAAAGGTAAGGACGAAGAAGTTGAAAAAGCGTTTCATGGCCCCGCAGTTACGTCCGGGTCCTTCCCTCGTATGCCAACCCAAACCCAGCAAGGAGGAAAGCGCGCGGCAGCCCTCTCACCTTTCTCTCTCTCCCTCTTTCTGTAAATTTCACGGAAAGACCTCCAGAGCAAAACTACTTTAAAAGCTCGGCGAATCATCTCGTGACCTTGGCTCTCCGAGCCATTCTCCGAATTTATTGTTGTGCAATGCCTGACAGGTGAGCGTGCGCCATATTTACTCAGAAGAAAGCTATGCCGTGCTTGGGGATTGGGCTTGTTGGTTATTTATGCTTGGATGAAACGGCGGTGCGAAGGATTACAAATAACAACACTGAGGCAAGGAGGACAATGGAACATACAGATATATCAGTATGTCGCGCGTTGTATTTCTTCTCTCAATTGGGTGCATTCACACAGGTTTTCGAATTGCTACCGCTCGTTTTTATCATCAAGCGCGCGTGAAATTGTATTGGATCTTTTAAGCAACTCGCGTTCGCAACCGCTTTGCGAACGCGGTTCAACCACCAGTGCGAATACGGCGTCAATGTCGTTATTTGTAATTCTTCGCAACGAAGAATGCTTTTCCTTTAGCGCGCGGCTACGCTGATCCGAAGTGAGGTGCGCAGAATCGCTATTTCCACTCCGCTGGGGAGTCTCACTCTCCCTGCACACCATTGCGCGGAGAGAGTGCGCTTGCCGGAGCTGACTACCCCGCCTGAGCCTTGCCAGTGTTGGATGATGATGATATTGATAATAATAATAATTTTAGTTTGATGTGCCCGCGAGCAGCTACCATAGACTCCTCTATACCGGAAAAACCTGGCAGATTGCCACGAGACGCGGCCGCCGAAAGTGAAAGGTAGAGCGGCAGACAAGAGGGCATGTAACGGGCGCCCCGCTGCGGCGAGACGCCGAACACACTTGTCCCGAGCGATGGAATGTCCGCTCGTGCTCTCGCGTTCCTCGCGCTACCGCTTCTTTTCTCGTCGGGTTTGAAAACCAAGTTTCGGGTCCTCGCCGCTGCAAAAGCTGTGCGCTCAATACCGAACTCCCTGAGAAATGCTCTGTGCTACCAGATCCTCGCGCTCCGAATCTGCGACCTCGCGCTTCTAGCCTTCCGCTGCGGTACAACATAAGGTGAAACGGAGTACAGTGGTTCGATTCCTCGTCAAAAAGTTTTAATGTCAAAAAACCTATCAACTATCGACTGGTCTAGCTTGTTATATACGAGGTTTCATCATAGTAATTGGTGACTTATGGAAGAAAACGAAGGAGAAAAAGTTAATTGAGAGCGACCGAGAGGAGACATGCATGAAAGCAAACAGTGAAGCAGTGATGACTCAACATCTGCGTTGATAACCTATGCAAAAACAATAAATGATATAAAGGACGTTTAATAAAGAAAGAACTTTAATCCCAGTTTCTGAAGTAATCTGTCATAGTTTTAGTAGCACTTGCCCGAAAAATATTTTTCGTCGATTATTCCTATAAACCGTCTTTGAACACGTTCAATAGATGATGTCGCAGTATTGTGAGTATAATTCCAAACGATACAAGCAAATTCAAGTTTAGCGCACACCGAGCAACAAAATAGACCCACAAAACAATCAGGCGAAGAAAATTGCCTTGTGAAGCTAGATGTCACACCAAGAGTCATGATCAGGCCCTACAAATGGTAGATACATGGTGATTAAAGTTCAGTGCTGAGTCATTAAAAATTCCAAGGTCACGAATTACAGACACTCGGGCAATCACCGTGCAGTTTAAGGTGTAGGTGAATACGAATGAGTACGCTTCCTGCTCAACGACATTGTCTTCGTTTTCAGCTCGTTCAGAACGATGGTAGTTACGTGAACCCCACTTAGACACTGCTAAAGCGTCATCTTGAAGAAGCATGCAGTCAGGAAGGGAGTGAATACAGCGAAACAGCTTAATGCCATCAACAAACAACAATATGTGAGAGTTCTTGACACAAAGTCAAACGTCATTTACAAAAAGGAAAAATAAAAGGGGACCAAGATTGTTTCCTTGTGGCACTTCGGAAAAGGACGAATAAGGATCAGATAAAGCGCCCGAAACACGAACACAATTTGTGCGACATGAAGGATAACTCTCGAACCAATCACAGTACGTAAAACACAAACCATAGCTCTCGAGTTTAGACAAAGGAATATTATGATCAACCCTGTCGAATGTCTTAGGCATAACAAATTAAATTATATCAACTTGTTTGCGGTCACATACAAAACGGATCGTTGTAATGCAAAAATGAACACAGATTCGTTTCCACCAACTTCCCCTTCAAAAACCCGTGTTCCTCAAGGCACACGTTTTCTCTTTTTCTTTTTTTTAGTGAAATAACTTTAAAGACATTCATGCAATATCATTTCAAGCAACCTGAAAACGACTGTACACAGTAATGAAATCGGGCGATAGCTGTTTGCAATCCTAGGGTCGCCCGACTCGTGAATTGCAACAAACCACCGAGCGTTTTCAGCTAGACAGGAAAATTCATGGTTGTAGTGAAAAGGTAGATATGTGCAGTAAAACAGCTGGCAAAATTTGGCACACACTTTTAGGACAAAAACTGGGAATTCCGTATGCACCAACAGCCAGCTTCGGTTTTATTTTGCAAATACATTCCTTAATTTTAAGTTCATCGATTGAAATAACTAAAAAGAAAATCAGATGTGTCTTGACACGCAAAGCTCAAATTATACGCTGTTGCAGGTTGCAAAACATGATTAGAAATGCTCTGCGAACATGTCGGCCACTTCTCTTAGAACCTTCTCATAACTGAACCGGATTATCGTGTCTTTTCTTCTTTGTAGGCACATAATTCCAAAATTCTTTTGGTGCGTGTATTGTACTCAAGTCGCGCCAGATGCAGTTTCGCATCTTGTTTGAACAACCACTTCGCCAGTCCATGACACTCCCTGAATTTCGCATACCACCTTTGTAATCCGGATTTTTTTTTCGGTCGAGCAAAATGTTCGGGCACGAAGGTATTTATGGAGCTTGATAATAATCTTAGTGGAGTGCTCCAGTCCTATTTGTTTCGAGGCGAGGATTGAATCAAATATAAAGTTATTCTGAGCGATCATAGAAATTATTTTTCGTAATTTGCACAAGCCCAACGTAACTATTTGACAGTGTAGGGGAGCCTGAGCTCTTAGTTTCGATATTGAAAAGGCGTCGCTAACTTTCGACGCGACGCCGGTGTAGATTCCTAACCAAAACCAAATTTGACGTTCGTGTTTAGACAGCGTAAGGTCGGTCTGTCTTTGATGTGCGGCGACACTGGTTTCCGCTGTAGATTAGGGATTTAGCCAGTGCAGTACGACTGCTAGCCTGGGGTCTTTAAAGGGACACTGACAGGGTATTTATGCTCGCCAAGGTTTTTATTTGTACATGACATATGAGAGCCCAATTACACAGAACACAATTTGCGGCTCGAATTTCGTTTTCTTTCCGCCCGAAAACCGCCGATCGAGAACTGGCCGGTTCGAGTAGCGCTCACTCTATTTTCCTTGGTCACGTGCCGTTTTCTATGGTTTAGACACAAAAACAAAAGATAATCCAAGTCGTGGGTCGCGGAAGGGACACACTCAATAGTAAAAATAGACAAGCAATATGATACTAAGTTTTTGTGGCTTTCTAAAAAGCTGCAAATACGTTGATTAAAGAAGACAAAAAAAGTTGCACAGCTACGTGACTTCCAGTAACTTTCTCCTTTTCTTCTTCCTCACCAGTCCAGTTTCAACTTCGGTTACAAGCAGTTGCGTTTTATGACTTTATTAAAAATATACGTGACACTATAGCAAAATATTAATTGGGTAGTCTTCTAACACCATAATAAATGGCCTGGCAAAAAAAAAAACTTGTAGTCTTTCTATTTTGTTGAAGAAGGAAGACCAGCGGAGCTGTACAATGCAAAGTAATGGCCGGCCGCAAGTCGGCAAGCCAGAGTGGAGAGGCTGCCGCCATCTATGAGCAACGGCGACAACCAGATACGTGGTTTGCCGCCGTCGCTCATAGATGGCGGTAGGTGTCCAGAGTTTGGTGTCTTCATTTCTTTGCGGGGGACATGATCCTGGAGAAACTAGTCTTAACAGCTCCGCTGTAAAAACTGGGGATGTTAGTGTTCTTTTAACATGCATCACACACTAGTGATACACGACCACGCGCCGGTACGATGCTCGTTCAGATCAAACGGGCAGAAGCGGGGGGATTGAATCAAGAATCTCTACACTACAGCGCGAGCTTTCGCTCCATGTGCTCCGAGCCGCGGCGCGCTAATGGCGAATTCCACAGGTCGTTTTGGAGCGCGCCGGCATCGACTTTTCTGGAGCGAGCCTATTTCACTGGGCGATCGGGATCGAGACGAACGCGTTCCACTGGTCGTTTTGGATTAGCTCCTGCTCCAGATCTCGATCTGGATCAGAGAAAAGTCGCTCCGACGATTTCGGCGGATTCAACCGGAAGCCAGCTGGGCCAGCCCTCAGCGCACACACGTGCACTTCCTTTCTCGCGGGGCATCTCGCCTGATTTAGCCCATCTCGAATGGCCGCTTGCTTACACCTTGGCTCGACAGCCGGTTCGTTTTTAGGAAGGAGAAGAGAAGGTTTTGCCGCGCTACGGGCATGCCGGCAATCTTCGCTAGAAGCTCCTGAGCCATTCCTGCCGCTCGTGCGTCGAACACGTGTTTTAGCACCGCGATTACGAAAACGTCTTCGAAACGACCACGGCGGCCGCGGAAAGGGGATTCCCGGGCAGGTGAATGACGGGAAGGCATCCGTTGATCCCGGAGCAGTGGTCATGTTCCACTGGAGATCCGTAGGCGGCGCGACCCCGTTCGGATCATGTGCTCCATTCCGGATCTGGTCAACTGATCCCGGCGCGCTCCTAAACTCCCAGTGGAATTCGCCATTATTATTATCGATTTTTCTCCTCTATTAAATACGTTACAAACAGTCATTCTTCGTTAGAAAAGCGATGTCATAAGTTCTTGTAAGGAGCATTAAAATTCTTTTTTTTCCCACACAATCACACAGATAATCCCGTTCTGGAGCCACCTCTTCTGTGCGGCAGTATACTGATTGCAGTTGTGCAACAAGCTCTTTAAAACACTCACCCGCGTGTTTTAGGTCAACATCCGCGTGCCTGAGTGCCATGCGTGACGCCCAGATGCTAAGAGACCCAAGGCAATGGACATATCGTAACACATTCGTGTTTGTTTACGGGTAAGTAGCGAATGTTGACATGTGTTATTTCCAGATCCTTTCTTATGTGTCCATTGTAAAATATCCTCCAAATATGCCATATCCCAACACTCAATAAAAACATGTTCAATCAATAGTTTATAACAGCTTACAATTAAAAAGAAAAACGATTTTCATCCTACAATATGAAAAACACACTGGGAGCGCGTGGAGCGCACACTGGAGCGCGCTCCGGCGATAGCATTCTGCCTCAGGGGGAGCACACTCACCCGGAGCCATCGGAACTCAGCCGGGCCTGAGCTCGCTACGGAAGAGCGCGTTTCATCGGCGTCATTCCCAGAGATATAGTCACAAAGGCTCGAAACAAGCATAGGCATCACTATTTTAGAGCGCAGCTTTTAGGCGCCCGTTTCCGGGTTTCGCGGTGTCGGCGTCGGCGTAGCCGCGCTAAATTTAGCGGGAAAATTCGATTCCCCACTAAATTTACCAGAGAATTTCAGTTTCTCCGCTAGACTTAGAGGTAAAATTGACGTCACGTGACCTTCAACACCAATTCAATTCCCCAATTTCTCGCTAAATTTAGCGGGGAATTGAATTGGTGTTGAGGTCACGTGACGTCAATTTTCCCGCTAAATCTAGCGGAGAAGCTGAACTTGTTCATAGGTGACGTGATACCAAGTCATGCGACATAATTTTCCCCGCTAAATTTAGCGGGGAAACTAAATTGGTGTAGATGTCACGTGGCATCAATTTTTCAGCTAAATTTATGGGGGAGCTTCAGGATGAGGGGAGGGTATGGAGGAGGAGACGGGGAGGTTACGCAGGAGGAGTAGGACGGGAGGGGGAGAGGGTACGGAGGAGGAGGAGGGGCACACCCTCCTCTCCGTAACCTCCCCTTCTCCTCCTCAAGAGCTGCGCTCTAATTTCACATGACAGAGATTTATTTTTTCATTTCATTTATTTCCACCTTAAAGGCCCAGTCAGGGCATTACATAAGGGGGGGCAGTACGACACAATAAATCAACATATAAACGCAATAAAATACAATAATATGCAGTCAGGAAAAATTGGAGTAGAAATTATACATAATGAAAACAAAAGAACACTCACAAAACATGGGTTTGAAGCGTATTCAGGAACGCTGTCGCGTCGCTAATGGTGACTATCGATGATGGCAACTGATTCCATTCGGATATGGCGAGAGGAAGAAGGGATTCGTTAAAAGCTTTGGACTTACCAGAAATTCGTTTGATGGCACAGGAGTTATTTAGACGAGACGACATTCTTTCTGGGGGTGATAATAAGGAGTCCCTGAGGTCTGGGCAGTGGTAGTATATTTTGTGAAGGAGGCAGAGTCGAGAAACTTTCCTTCGTAGGAGCAGAGGCGTCAGTCCGAGTTGATTTTTCAAAGAAGACACGCTGGTGAAATGATCGTATGATGATAGGATGAAACGAGCGGCTCGGTTTTGCACTGCTTCTAATGTATTGATAAGGTATGCTTGATGGGGGTTCCAAATTGAAGCGGCATACTCTAATTTAGGGCGAATATACGTTTCGTAGGCTAGTTTCCGGACATGTGGGGGTGCATCTCTTAGGTTTCGTCTCATGAATCCGAGGGTCCTGGATGCTTCTGCAGAGATGGCTTCAATATGAGTTTTCCAAGTGAGGGAGGATGTTAGTCTGATACCGAGATATTTGTACATGGGAACAGCTTCAATCACATCGCTGTCAATGGAATATTGATATGTTAACAAGGACTGTTTTCTAGTGAATTGAACTAGTTTGCACTTAGCTTTGTTGAGCGTCATCAACCATTTACCACACCAGTGGCTAACCTCCTTAAGATCATTCTGAAGCTGGTGGCTGTCGTTAACCGATGAGATCTTGTTATATATGACACAATCATCGGCAAAAAGCCGTATTTTAGAGGAAATGTTACATGGAAGATCGTTAATGAATATTAAGAAGAGCAGAGGGCCGAGGACGGAGCCTTGCGGAACGCCAGACGTAACGCTCGTTAGACTTGATTCATGATCGTTAATGGCTGTGTATTGAACACGAGATGCAAGAAAGTTTATAATCCAGGAGAGTACTAAGGGGTCTAAATGCAGGGACGATAACTTGGAAAAAAGACGGCGATGCGGAACACGATCGAAGGCTTTTGAAAAGTCCAAAAATATGGCATCTGTCTGTACATGAGAGTTAAGGTTAGTATGTAACTCATGAACAAATTCGCACAACTGAGTTTCGCAAGAGTAGCCCTTGCGGAAGCCATGCTGTTGTCTAAAAAGAAAACTGTTTGCGGACAGATGAGTCATTATGTGAGAGTATAAGATATGTTCGAGAAGTTTAGATGATATGCATGTTAAAGAGATGGGGCGATAATTCGAGACGGAAGACCGAGTTCCTTCCTTGTAGATGGGAACTACCCTACCGACCTTCCAATCTGAAGGAAGGAAGCTCTCAGAAAGTGATTGGTTGAAGATGAGGCAGAGAAATTTGCTCGAAATTGCAGCAGTATTTTATAAACGTCTTTCATTTTCTATATCAGTTCTTTCTGGTGTAAAATGTCAAAAGAGGCACTGCCAAACACGTTAGAAGGATGGCAAGGATCTTGCTCTATGATAGAGAATAATTGCCTTGACTTAGGCGAGCCTCTCTCAGGGAGAAATTACAGCGCTAGTAGGATATAGCCGTGGCATGACGCTAATCATAGGTTATGTGCAGATGAACTTCTCTCCACCGCGAAACCCAAACCCTCTACTACTTTGTTTTCTCACGAACTGGCAACCACATTTGCGCTACTCATCGATTGCCTTTTGAGAACCCCCCCCCTTACCCCCAAAACCCCACGCACACACACACACACACTTTTTTGTCGTTCGTTGTTTTTGGTATAGTGATCTAAACCAGTTCGCCTGCTTGTTAACTTTGTGTCCAATCTATTTTTTGCTGATGGATAATCTGGCTCACGACCGTTGCAGAGTTAAAAGTAGCAAGTTACAATGGGAGGGACGGAAGAAATTTCCCAGCCAGAAGCTGCTTGAATCATTGGATATGTCACGCCAAAGCCCATTCCAACACCAACTTTTTTGCAGTTCATATTTTCTAGTCAATTTTTTGCGATGGCGCCTACAAACAATACCACAGAATGCCTTAGCGTGCAGGGACTAGTGCCGCCATCTTCCGTCGCCAGCTCCACTTTTATGCTGGTGTGCCTCGCTGGTGATACGAGGCACTTCAAATTATGCGGGGATGGCAGTTCGAGTTCGTTATTTCTGCTTGCGATATCTTCTCACTGAGTCAAGTATACTGTAGTGCCATGTTTATTGCGTGCGTACCTTGGTTAACCTTGTGCATGAGCTTAAAGGGGTCCTGCAACAGCGTTTTGACTGATTTTTAATTTGCACCGAACCTAAGCTCACTGAACGTAGTAACTTAATGAAACTTTTCTTTTCGCAAAATTCGCTTTATTTTAAAAGTTATAGGAAAATTAGAATTACAAAAACAAGCAAAAAATAACCGCTTTCATGACGTTGTAGGTCCTGGCTTGAGTGGCCGTGAACTAGAGGAGGTATAGTGAGCTCATCGAGCGCTCACGGCTGCCGCACTTCGTGTCGACGGCTCGAGAGGGCGCCACTAAACCGTGTGTTGGATAGGCTGTATGAAGCGGGCGGCCAGGGCGACTCGCATTGGATTTGCTGCGCGATTAAAGACTATTTCGGCATAACACTTCATTGGCCACAAACGACAGCAAACACGGGGTAAAGACGAGTACAGGACGGGAGCCACTTCGCGCTGCCATACCGCCAAATGGCCTTTGTACGCTCCGGGACCTTTCTACGCTCGCCGTTCATCGACACCTCATCCCACTAGCCCTTTCTAATATGCGCCGCTTTTTCCGCCGCTTGGTGGCGGATATGTCGACGGGTCATTTCTTGTTTCCGTACTTTATAAACTGTATTTGTTTCTTTTCTGATTTAAAAAACTGAACAAAAACTACTTTCATACATATTTGAAACGGTTCGCGACACTTATATTTTGTATCTCGACTAAAAAAAAAAAAGCTTTTTAGCGGCTCTGACCAGTAGTAAGCCCAGGACCTAAGACGTCACATTTTGCGCGCTTTCGGTACCGCGGGTCGCTCTCGTCAGTGCAGGAGGTTTCCGCGTCGTCCGGTTAAAATATGACGCACTGATATTTAGTGACTCTCTCCGTGCCCGCTGGCTTGCCCGAACCCCAAGGGACGTGGAAACCGCAAAAAAAGGTAGACGGCTTAAATATGATTGCAGGGCCCCTTTAAAGGGGTAAGGAAACGAAATTTTAGCGCCGATCTTTTTGCATAAATATGGGCTAGGGACAGACACCACCTCGGAAATATCAATGTCGCGCTGTAAAACACAGGATAACTAATTTTAAACATAATTAAACGATTTTAAATTCACATCTGGTGGATGGTGGGAAGTTCTCGTGACATCACTTGTGGCATAGGAGCAGCGCCGTTCTGCGGAAATACGGCGTGCCGGCAGAATTAGCCTAGGCCTGAACGCGTTTGCAAAACCTTGGCGGAGAAAGCCAAAGCGTAGTTGGCCACAGTGAGCTCGTTCTCGTTGCGGCTCTATGCACGACACGACGCGAGCACGCCAGCACGCTCCTGGCACGGCCGGTATTAGTGGTATTAGTTGCTGCGAGTTGCGAGCCGACGTTAAAAAAGACACGTTTGAACTACGAGAGTGTCAGCAAGAGCCACGCAAATACCTGTTCACAGTAGGAGCGGACGCGCGCGTTTGATCGAAGTGCTGGATTCGCTCTGTTTTAGACCGCGTTTCGGTAAGCGCTTCGGGACCGATCTTTCACGATTGCAACTCGATACTGACGTGACACTTGGCAAAGAAAGGTTGGACCGACATCGCGCAGCTCCCACGAACTGCTATAGCTCGACAGTGACGTAGCGTCGTGTCAGAATAAAAATGGCATACTAATAACAAAGTGTACATACCGTGTTGCGAAGGTAATCCGTATGGCGTTTATTTGAGTTCTATATCACACAAAACAAGGAGATAGAATCAATGAGAGTCCATTTTCGACGACAGCGTTCGTCCCCCCACACAAAACAAGGAGATAGAATCAATGAGAGTCCCTTTTCGACGACAGCGTTCGTCACCGCTGCCTCGGAAAACAAGGAGATCGAGATGACAAGGGGAAAAGATTGACCTCTGAAATTTAGTTCAGGGATCAAACTATTCATCCGGGAAGGGTCCACAAGGGTCGCGCGGGCATATTCCATTCAGCAGGCCAGCCGGTCGTGGGCAGACGGTCTTGGCCAAGGACCGCCGGAGCAACGGTGCGCCGGGTCGGTGTTGCTGCTAGGCCTACTATATTCTGCCGAGCTCGCTTGGTCGGTGGAATCGCGGCCGTTGTAGCTCTTCTCAGGTGTTTGTGGATCCAGCGGTCTTGTTCGTCGTGGTCTGTTTCAAGTACTCCTTCCTTTTTTCGTGCTGGTTGAAGTCGGGACGCGCGAGAAGAGCACGTAGAAAAATAAATGTCCGTTGGTCGTCAGGACCATATGTTACTGAGCGACGCTGTCGGCCATGCGGCTTTGATCGTAAAAATGCGTAAGACAGCTTCGGAGCTGTCGTAGGACTCTGTCGTAACCTGCACAAAAGTTACGACAATTTCGTTTCGAGAATACGGGTTTTCTCTCAAATTTGTCGTACGCACTTTTTTCGTCGTACATTCGCTCCGAGCTAGTTTTGTGGTCGTGGTTTTGTCAGTGGTGCCGTGGTTGCCGACTTGCCGTGGTACGGTGGTACAGCGTGCGTGCAGCCCTTGCACATCTCAAACGGCCACGTTGTCACAGGTCGTAAATCGTCGACGCGCCACCAAGTGGCAAAGCTCATAACCACAACACCCACGCCGTAGCCTTTCCCGTCTGGCACAAGTGACGTCACGAATGCGCCGAATATCCCAAGACGCATCGCGCTCTCCGATGGCTGATTTTCGAGCGCGCGCCCAATCGGGCCCCTCAGGGTGAAAAATATAGCCATCCGTTCAAAATACAAACGCGCGATTATGAATTACGGATATCATTGATCATATTAAACCTATTTCTGACCATAATAGGTGTATTTCAAGTTTCGCTTCAGCATCCCTTTAAAGGGATACTTCAACGAAATTTGAAATATTCCGTCGTGTTCCAAAATAGGTTGAATATGATCCACAATATCCGTAAATGACAATCGCCCGTTTGTATTTTGATCCTGGTGGCTGTATTTTTCGTTATAAACGGCCCACTCTGGCAAGCGCTCGGAGAAGGCCCGCACCGCTGCAATCGTGACGTAGCGCTCGTCTCAAGACGAGCAAAGCTACGGCGAGAGCTGACGTCGAGAGGATGGCCTAGTCGGTCCAGCCACCGAAGCGGCTGCTTTTGTACGAATTATGAGTGACGGGTTAATCTTCTATAATCTTGTAGGGGACAATAGCGACTTCTGCGACACACAAAAAGGATTCTCGGGAAGAGGGAGTTCCTCCTTCCCCCTTCTCTCGTCGTGGCCGGAGGCGAGACGATTTCCGTCACTAGCTGTCAAGGTTCCTAGACGAGCATTACAAACGAGGCGTTAGCGACATCCACCAGGTGCTCTTTGCTAATCGTTTAATTCGTTTTAAAATTCCTTTTCGAGACTTTTTAACAAGATATTGGTATGTTCCATGTGATACTGCTCTTTTGGACACATATAGACCAAAAAATGAGCGCCGAAATTTCGTTGTAGTATCCCTTTAAGCGGCAGGCAAGCCGGAACCGGGAGCGTCTCGGTAAAAATCATGGCCCGGGAAGGGGGGGGGGGGGGTGGCACGAGCCCCGATGCCCCCCCAGAAGTCTACGCCTATGGTCGAAAGGAAGTCCGGTCTCGAGGCGTGATAAAAGCTTCCTTGGCACGCCGAGGTGCTGCCTCTCTGTGCCTTCGCAAGCCAAGCGCTCTTCACCTCAAGCCAGACGTTCGGCGCTCGTCACACGACAGTAATGAAAGGAAAAAGAAACCCTGTGAGGATAGAAAACAAGAGTCGGACTGTAATGTCTGTTAAAAAAATTGTTTGCATAGACAATAAAATAAACGGCAAATGGAACCTCATATTAGCCCCCCGGCCCTTCCGCACCCCAAGTCATTGCGCATCCCAGCCACCTCCCTCCCTCCTCACTCCCCCCCCCCTTCCACCAAAAAAAAAAAATGATTCTCATTGTTGCAGTAAATAAAACAAAACAAGAAATGCAATAGTAGAAATTGTGACCACACGATGGCGCTACATACCTCCAAAATATGCTGCCTGAGCACAAAAGTTTTGAATATGCGTATGTCTAGAAAGTCAAACTTTTTCTTGCCTCTATTCACTTATCAAGCAATGATGGCGGCACCCATGGCTTGAAGCGGAATTTCGGAATCCCTCTCGTAAGATCATATTTCGTTGAAACTGGAGGCTTTATTTCAATCACCTAGCGTAAATAACAAGCTTATAAGTTCTCGATTATATTATACACGTATTTCAAATTTAACAGACAGTGATGAATGAATATTTTGCATTGAAAGCGCCATGCAGAAAGTGTGTTCGATGGTTTGACTGTTGTTTTGACGGCAAACACGGCATCATTAAGCGTCTTCCAGTTCTTTTCGGGAACTTTTCTTTCAAGAAGGGATTGTCGTCATGCTTATTCAATGTATCATAGCGTCCAAGAGAGAAAACAAAACATCGAGATAGGCAAAAGTACTACCGTAGTTCGTTGTGTCAAGGTGACGTTGGCCCCAGTTCTTGTTCATTACTTTTTTTTTTTTCGTAATCGACGCGTTTGGTTTATTGTTTAAACTAGAACTATGAATGACCGGAGTGCGTTGGGCAATGCCAGTGAAATTAGCGCTACGGAAATCCTTTTTGTTCTTGTTGTCATACGAGGAGCATTGCTACATTCCGTAGTACCTCCTGCGCACAACGGAGGTGAGACTAAAACTTAAAATAGCTTGCTGAAAAGGTGTATTTTTCAAATATCTGAGCAGTGTTTGTTTTTTCGCCTAGTGGGACCAGACAATTCTTTAGGGGACATGTTTTTGATCTGAAGTTACAACAAAATGTACAAACAGTATCTAAGATATGTTTCATCCAGTGGCGTATCCAGGGGAAACTTAAGAGGTTTCAGCCCCACCTTCCCGCCCCCCACCGAAGTCCAGCCGACCCTATACATGCCTTGCAAGTGACGTCACGCTAGGGAAGAACGGGGCTCGGCACCATACCGGTGGTTGACTTCACACTGCGCGGATGCGCTTACCAAGGCGTAGGATGCCGCTAACTGCCCGGACATGCGCTTACATGCGCCATATTTTCAACAAAGGCACCTAGTTGTGTTACATGTGAACTTGGAAAAACGTGCCGAGCTTACGATGATGACCTTTAGCCAGTACGTGCAGAATTCTTCAGCATTGGTTCGATCGCACTACTGAGCAGAAAGTTTCGATATGCCGCCGACGAAGTTTTAAAACAAACAACTGTCAAGCAAAAAAAAAAAAAAAAGAAAGGCTGAATTGCGCTTTAACATTTGACGAAGCGGCTCTAAAAGTCCCTTCTAGAAAAATTTTTACGATTTTGCGAAATACTGGTAAACAATGCAAGGTTACCGTCATAATCTAAGCCCTGAGGCAAGGACAAATCAAATAACGAAGGGTTTATAATATGATGTTTCCTAACCGGCTCGCTTGCATGCTTTCGCTCTTTGCAAAGGTTACCGTCTCGCGGATGGCACAAACCGATGCCCCGGCGGCAGCGCCTCGGCGACCTTGGAGATGGGGGCCGCTGTTGACCGATCGCCGTCTGGCCGGGCTCGCTTCGCGACAATCGCCCGTACACGGCCGGAAGCCCCTAAGGTGCTCTCGAAGCGTGGAAACTGCGTTATGTAGTGAAAGGCAAAGGCCATCTACACTACGAACGGGCAACAGCCGATGCAAGGCGTGCGTGAACGTAAACAACAATAAAAAAGTGCCCTTTGCTCGCCGTTATGAAATGCGTCCCGCAAACTGGATAATCCGCGGCCGCATCCCTTTCCTGCCGCTCAAACTTTCTCTAACTTCACGGCTACTCTGTCTTGCGGGGCATGCCAACGAAACGATCGGACGATTGTCGGGACGGGGCAATTGCTACAGCCGAGCGCGGCGCAGTTTACCATTGCTCTCGCTGCGGAGGGCCGTTGAGTCAGCCCACCAGCATGGTGGATACGGGTGTTCGACGTCATCGTGTGACGTAGGTGCAAGGCATGTATAATATACACATACATTTTGGCCCCCTCCCCCCTCCACACCCCAATTCATGGGGACATAGCAACCACCTCAGCCCCCCTGCTCCCCCTTAAACAATTTCTGGAGATACACCATTGGTTTTACCATATAAACATTTAGCATGAACTAATTAACTAGAAAAAAGCCATTGTGGTTTAGGAAAGTTGTATTGGTATTCAAGATGTCCTGTGAATTTCTACCCATGATTTCTCCGACGCCAAAGAAATTTGTACGGAGCTGATAACCGCACGCGGAACTATCCACGGGCAGATCCGTGGCCTCGGAAACCGTGACGACGACAGCCAGCCTGACGCTTTCTGGTTTATGCTAATGATTGACAGTTTGAGCAGCAACATTTCACACTCTGTATATTTTGTCTTTTGATCAGGCCATTGGCAGTCCGGCATCATGGGCTAGAGCAGAGCAGCCACGCCAGAGCGGCCCACAAGTTGGGCAAAGTGCACAAGAAAGCAGCTCTCGCCACGTCCCTCCATCAGCTCCGATTCGGACTGCCTTACATATCGTCGACGGTAAACAATCCCATCGTGGTATGTTTTTGGCAACATTTTTCATGTCTATATATCTAGATTCATACGGAAGAACCGAATGCGTGACATCCCAATTATCTGACTAGGGAAAGAGAAGTAAACTTTGCTCGACGGCCTTGTTACAATGTCTGGAACTCGTCTGCAACTGGCGTCTCTGGTCACCAACAGAATCGTGAACGTACTACATCTCTTTCGAACGCCTGGCCTCCCAGCATGCGCTCACTGCCTTCCACCATGCTTTGTTGCGCGTGCACCCTCGGGCTTATGAAACTCTGAAGTGCTGTCGAAGAGGGAAGCTCGCACTGGAGGCGAGGCAACTTAAACTCCTCCTTGACTATACTCCTCTTATCAGTGACTGTAGCGCCCTACGCTGCCCACGTATCGAATGTGCCGAAGAGGCCGCCGAGCTTTATTGCAGGAGCAGGACTGTGATGCTACGAAGTTGTCAGCAATCCTAACTGCAGTTGGCTCCAGCAGCGCATGCGGAGAACTTTAGCAGACGCAAGCATCGCTGACAAGCCGTTGCGACTATCCCGACCCGTGGTCAACAGGAGTTTCTCTTTTAGGTGGCCAGCTGGAGCGCGGCTGCTCCGAAGTTAATTTGATCTGTCACAGCGCGACTTGTGTCTACTGCCGCTGCTGCGCCACAGCCAGGAGCTGCGACACGAAGTGGCATTACACATTTTATTATCACCAGCCAGGGTTAAAGGATAGGCGGTAAAGACGCAATCTGGCAAAGTGGACCACAATCTCGGTAAAGTGGCTTGTGGTTGTCCTTTAGAAGGTGCAAGCCTTCGACGGCACATTTAAGTGCCTTGGTCAACGCTGGGCATGCTTTGTTTTTAGTTTGAGTCCAAGGTCTGTTTGTGTGCAGAAATTGCCCGCTTATCTTTTAAGTTTCTAAACTTTTGTGGGATTAGGGACACCTGGGACTTGTGTGGAAGAGACACCATAGGCTCTAATAGCTGGCATTGTGAGCATGAGCAGCAATGCAGCGTCTCTTCATCTGTCCTGCGAGAAACTAAGGTGTGCGGAGCCTTTGTTGGATTGTTCTTACAGTACAGCGCACTTACTCTGCTTTTCGCGTTCATGTTATTTGCGGCAGTATGTCCACGGGAAAATGAGCCGTGTCTATACTCTTTATCCTTTATGATGAACAACGGAGGACTCTACGAGTTATAGGGTGATCTAATGCGGCAGCGAGTGTCACGTCACCTTCGGAATAAAT